>CM051457.1:35560911-35584924 GCA_028274465.1 Plantago ovata
GCTCAAAAACCGAATATTAAGGTTCTGATGTTAGATCCAATAACACATGGGACCTGATATTTTATCTAAAATGTTGCACAAGAGTTGGTGATGGAAATTTTGGGAGTTCCTCTCCCCAAAGAAGAAAGGTCCGATACGCTAGTTGGAAAGGCTCCAAGAACCTCCAAGAACGGAATCTTTTCAATCAAGACGGCGTACAACTTATTAATACAACTTGAGGAAGAATCAGGACCTAATGGCCTTGGATAAATATATGGAAGCTAAGGCTCTTTCTAAAAATAATTTTTTTTGGTTGCTTGGCATCCATGATCGGATACCTACGGCTTCGAGATTGTATAAATACAATATTGTGGACAATAATCATGTAGGTTGTGTAACCAACATGAAGAACATTAGACCATTGGTTCTAAGATGCCAAGTTTGAGCAACAATAAGATATGGGTAATGCAAGGATTGGAAGAGATGCCACAACATTTGTGTAGATTGTCTTCCAACTAAATAAGAATAAAAATCAGCAAACGTTATTGATTATATTGGGTGCTGATTTGGAAAACTAGAAACGAGAAAGTATTCAAAGGATTGGAACCTGATGTTCAAGTTCAATATGAGTTTTACAAATCTTTTAAAGATTTAAAAGTTGTTTTTTGTGAAAATAAAAACCAGATTTTAACACCAATAGTGTGAAATGGGAGCCTCCACCGCCAAATTTTTGTGTGTTAACATTGTTGCTCTTGTTTGATTGAGACTGGATTAGCAGGTGATGAAGCTATTGTACGAGATAACCATGGAAAGTTCATAAAACGGCTGCTATGTTTTTGGGAAAAGTTGATCGTAACATGGCTGAATTTTATGCTCTCAGGCTTGGATTGAATGTTTGTACACAATTGCATTGTCACTACAAGAAAAACTGAATTTAGTGACGCTATTTAGCGACGTATAACCATGGGTCGCTAAATTTAGCGACCAATGGCTATGGGTCGCTAAATTGCGACTCATGGCCTATGGGTCGCAATTTAGCGACCCATAGGCCTATGGGTCGCTAAATCATGGGCCAGATTAAATTTTTTTTAAAAAAATCGAAAAAAAAGAAAAAGAGAAACTTGAGAAATGAATTTATAAAAATAAAATAAAAACAATTGCGACCATGGCCTATGGGTTGCTAAATTAGCGACCCATGGCTATGGGTCGCTAAAATTTAGCTATGGGTTGCTAATTTAGCGACCCATGAGCCATGGGTCGCTAATTTAGCGACCCATTGGCCTATGGGTCGCTAAAACTGCATAATTTTCAGGTAGGTCTCCTCACATTCAACTGGAGCTATAGGTTCATCTGTTATCGGAATTGTGCGCATAACCTACCGTTGGATATCTCTTTGAGTTATCTACACGTGGACGTTAGTTTGAGGTCGATTCAATATCGTATGAAGGAGTTATGGCTGAAATGGCTAGTCTGCACTAATCTTGCACACTTGAACGACTCCAAAACCTTCATCCGAACTTCTGAATATGTGCTTCTAAGGTAA
This sequence comes from Plantago ovata, assembly GCA_028274465.1. Taxonomy (NCBI): domain Eukaryota; kingdom Viridiplantae; phylum Streptophyta; class Magnoliopsida; order Lamiales; family Plantaginaceae; genus Plantago; species Plantago ovata. The sequence continues at coordinate 35,562,434 of CM051457.1, forward strand.
GGCTAAGTTTTCCCAAATGAAATTCTTGACTTAAATTGAACTACGGTCACTCACAAACATATCCACGGAGATCGAGAAACTTCAACAACATCACTCTGCATTTAAAATGCGGCGTTTTAAACTCAAAATCACAAAACTAAAAGAAAAAACATCAAAACATCAAAACGTGACACTATTTTACAAAAAACTAAAAGAAAAAAACACTTAAGAAATAAGGAGTGCACAAAGAATATAAAATAACACCAAAACTGAAGTTCATAACTAGGTAACCCCAACCGTTCAAAAATAAACTATTCGTCTCTAAGTAACTCAACCGTTAAGGAATAAATAAAAAACAAATTAAAATTAGTGACCTATTGCTTAGATAGTCCACTTAGTAATATAGATATCTCAAACCGTATAAAGATGTAACCGGTGTATAAATATAAACAAATAGAAGTGATTGTGAAGAGAAATAACTATATATTATCTAAAACTTAAACTAGAATTATCACAAGTATTGATAGCCGAGTGGTAAAGGTGTTGGGTTAGTAAGGTGTTGGGTAAGGTTGTGCTAGGTTTGAAACTCAGGAAACACAAAGGGAGGAGGAGAGAGAATATGTTTTTAATAAAGTCTCCAGCAATTTAGCGACGCATAGAATGAGTCGCTAATTTAGCGACCCATGGCCTATGCGTCGCCTCGCTATTTAGCGACGCAATTTCTATGCGTCACTAATGGGTCGCAAATGGGATTAGCGACGCATGGGAGTGTCGCTAAACCCAGTTTTTCTTGTAGTGTGTTAGAGTCTCATAATATAGTCAGATTCACAATTCTACTCTCGTGCCTTAACAAGAAGGAAGTTGTCAGTGTCAGCCAACAAATCCTACTTGATGATGTTCAAAAGATATTGACAGATTGGGAAATGTGACTTGGCGTTTTGTATATAGGGAAGCTAATCAGGTTGCTGATAAATTAGCTAATGAGGCCAGTCATCGAACTTTTGGTAGTAGCCTTGCGCATGGCTTCTAGTAATTGTATGTATTTTGTGTGGGATGAATGCCCAAATTGACTTCATCCTGTTTTAGCTTTAGACTCTAATAGTTTTGTAAGACATGTAAATGTTAGTACTTTGCCATCTTAATACAATTAATATTTCTATTTCAAAAAAAATAAAAAATGATCATATCCAAACTATATCTAGCATTTTATGCACTTTTGTGGATATCTTTGTAGTGGATATAGATCGATCCAGTTTTAACTTGATATATCCACATTCAAGCTTCAATTTAACCAAACAAATCATCTCATAAAGTGTATCCTTGAATAATTTACTAAAAAAATAAAACAAAAAATTAAAACAAAAATTTCCCATATCAACGGTCACGACACAGGCTCCATCGATTCAAGCAATTGTCCATTAAAATTAAATTGAATATCCTTGAAAGGTGGCAAACTTGAATGTGATTTCAACACAATGTGGAAACGAACCTTGTACAAAACAATACTTAGCTTTTTTTTTTAATTAATTATTTTAAATTCAGTTCAGATGCTTCAGTTCAGATGCATAAAGTTCAGTATAGTTCAGTTCAGATTTATTTAATAGTATTTTATATTATAAATAAGTTCAGTTCAGCTTCATTCAGTTCAGTTATGTTCAGACGATTCAGATGAAGAGAGAGAGCTTAAAGAGTTAAACCTCATATTGTACTTAGCAAAGCTTCAAACACAAGATATTACCCGATCCATGAAAAATATAAGTAAATAATATGCATATGATCATCCAATATCAAAGATGTGATATAAAATCAACCAAAATCCAAACTGAAGGTCAAAAATAAAATAAAATCAGTATCAAAGTCAATGAAAAGATAATAATGTATCGAAATTTGCCTTATTTGTAAAGATAATAATGTATCGAAATTTGCCTTATTTGTAAAGATAATAATGTATCGAAATTTGCCTTTTAGCCTCTGTTGAAAAAAAAAACTCTGAACTTATCTAAACTGAACTGAACTTATTTGAATTGAACTGAACTTAATTAATCTGAACTGAACTGAATTGAACTTATTTGAAGTATAAATGTTAACTAAGAAACCTACCTGAACCGAACTTAATTTATCTGAACTGAATTGAACTGAACTGAACTTAATAAATCTGAAGTGAACTGAACTGAACTTATCTGAATTAAATTGAACTTAATAAAACTGAAATTAAGATGAAACGAATATAACTTTTCAACTTTATCTCCTTGGACATGGAGTGCTAGTCATAATCAATATCGAGAACATCCTTAGTGAATATACCCTGTACTTGCGGCTTAAATTTTTCAGTCAATTGTTGGGTTTGTACAGTTTTGATATGTTGTCTTGGGTTATTAAATTAATAAATTATTTAATTGGACATTAAATGTATAAAAATAAATGTGTTTAATATTTTCAGTAGTAATGTAAATATATAAAAAAATATATAAAATAGAAACGTATTTTTAATGTATTCGTATTTTAATATTTTAGATTTTATCGTTTTCATATTCGTACTACTACAAGTAATTGTTATAATGGTTCTTCTCTAGACATCATATCAAACACTACAATAATACTCCATTCTTCTTCAATAATTTTAATCAAGTTGTTATATTATGCATTGAGTGAGGATACTTATAGTAAACTTGCAATAAAAGAAAAAGTGGGGGCGTAGCTCTAGTAAAAGCTGAAAATAATCTAGGTCTACGTACATTAAAATGTTGAAGTTAAAATGTTGAAGTGAGGACTATTTTTACATTTAAAATAAAAGTAAATAATACTGTTAATATACTACTCTACTCCCATAAAGACGTGTAAACGACTGAATCACATACGCAAGGAATAGGAATCTTAGACAATGATAGCAAATCGGCTGCATATATATTTTTTACTAAGTCACCAATATTGCCGAAGCAACTTCACTTCTGCCGCTAATAGCCGGCTGTTCATTTCACTATATACTATACTACTACTACCTTAATAAGGCCTTAGCCAACGCAGCTATAAATACACACCAGCTGCATCAACAACATATCACATATCATCATCAGTCATCACAAAAGAAGAAATATTTCAATTTTCAAACAGCTGTTCTCATTACTACACAACTATATACATACTAATTATTACTTAATTAATTAATTGTGATGGGGTACAAAGGATTCTTGATTGCGATCTTTGTAGCAGCGATCGCAGCACCTGCTTTCGCTACCGACTACATTGTTGGTGACGATGCTGGTTGGAGATTGGGTGTCAATTATACCGCGTGGACTGAGGGGAAACAATTCTACCTCGGAGATAGGCTAAGTATGTCGCCGGCCATATGATTGTTCTTCTCTATGTATAAATTAAGTTTATTATGCATAGTTCCATGGGAACTTTTTATATATTTACCTAAAACTAACATTTGTTTTTCGTATATGGTTGCAGTTTTCAACTATGGACAGGGTGCACATAACGTATACAAAGTGAACGGGACGCTATTCCAACAATGTACTATACCAACAGATGTTGCGCCTTTAACAAGTGGAAATGACATTGTCACGCTTGCAACGCCAGGGAGGAAGTGGTACGTTTGTGGTGTTGGGCGTCATTGTGTCTCAGGGATGAAGTTTGTTATCACTGTTTCGTCATCAGAAGCTCCGGCACCAGCTCCACTTCCGGCTACTGAGGTCTCAGGATCCAAACAAAACTCTCCGTTCAGCTATGGTGGCTTGATGCTTGTGATCTTTAGCGTCTTAATTGTGATTTTTGTTTGATATTGAGTCTTCGATCATAGCGTTCATTCTTTATTTATTTTTTTTATAAGTCCACATTGTCTTTGAAATTTGTTGTTCTACCTATGAAATTATGAATACAAAATTCATATTTCCTTTATAAATTAAGATGGACCATTAAGTGATTTTCTCATCATTTTGCATTTTTCACAAGATTTGTAAGAGAAATAATGTAATGATCAAAATTTGAATCCGCCATTAACGACTTCAAGGTTTTTGAAATCTTCATGTGACTTCGTTTTCCAACCAAATCGAACGATTATTGTGTCGAACTCATATTGGACTCATCTATCATATGAGAATAACCAATCACCAAATTAGAAATTAAATTCGAACTGATCACCCATGACAACTGTTGGTGTCGGAATATGTCCAACCCCAAGGGCGCCTAAGAGCGTACTAGGACCTCATGGGCTGAGCATGATAGAAGGGTCCTACTACCCATCACCATGGTCTGACCAGACAAGAGACTAGGCAAAATAGCCTAAGTCCTTATGTTCGACCTAGAAGTACAACTGCCATACTAGCCATTAAGTTGCCCTACTAGCATGGTGACGCCCTACTAGAAGGACAATGCCCTAGTAGCCACCAGCTAGGAGAAAGACAAGGTAGGCAAAGAGCTCCTCGGACTTCATACCTCCGGCTACATAGGGTCGCCCTAGTAGCACGTCGAGAGGAACAAGTCTGGTGCCGTTCTGCCCTACTAGCACTAGTAGTCGGAAGAGTGTCCTTTTGTCGTACTAGCACTGGTAGTCGGACGTGAGTCTGATAGTGTATATGTCCTAGAGACAGTCTTTATTAAGGGCATACATCCCTTATTAAGGGCATATATGTACTATTACACATGTCAACGTAATATAATATATGTTTGTTTGTTTGACTATTGAGTATCGCTTTCATATTTATATTACACCAGACATACAACATGTCATATCTCTATTCCTGTCTGTATTGATATCAAACATGTCCCCTCGGATATATGACCGATCACACAGATAGTGGGAGCTATGTGAGTTATCATCTATCCCAAACTCTCCCTAGCCGAGGTTCATCTCGGATGTAGGGGTCTGAATGAACCAGGTGAGACTAGTATGCGTGGAGGTTATACTTGTTAGAGCAAGTGTGAGCCGATCCCACGGCCACGGAACGGATTGTTAGACAATCTAGAAACGTTCCCATAACTCCGCATAGTTGTTCGAATGGTGATTACCGAACAATGGAAGTACCCACCGGAAACTCCCATCGATGTATACTCTACACCGAAGTGTCTATGGGAACCGAAAAGTTGTCGAAGTGATGCCAGTCGTCCTTTGGACTTATAGGACTTTATCATCACATTTGTTGCCCCATATCCTTGGTGGACCCGTCGATGTCAGCTCTGAATAAGCAGTTGACCCAAGACACGATCCAGGATTATGGCTACATACAAATGGGGGTGATAAGTGATTCTGTGAAGGATTCATCTCTCACATGTAGCACTGCTCATAGTCGTTCATAGTTGTGATTGGTTAAACCGCTGGCCAGCGTATCAATATTATTATGATAGTCATAATAGATATTGTATTCACCAAGCAACTCACTGAAGACGCCCGTGGATGTATTATTGGGATAGACACATCATCGATCCTAGATGCATTCGAGTCAGTCAGATGAAGGGACGTTACCATCGCCGCGTTGAGCGCAACGGACTTTACAACGAAAGGGTTTGCTTTGAGAAACCTCTCAAACGTCCTCATGTATTAATATTTCAAATGGAACCGTCTAGGAATTCAACGTTGCCTAGTGTAGCACTTGCTTAATACAATGAGGCCCTATGGGTCACACTATGTGGTGATTCAGCTTATCCGAATATCCTTGAAGATGGAATCACAATTAATTTAGAATTAATTGAGATTGATGAATTATAATTGATTTGGAATTAATTATAATTATTTGTGGCTCAATTAGTAATTTGGAATTATTAATTGAATTGATTGATTAATTGTATTTTATGTAAATACAATTAAAGATTATATTTTAGAAATATAATAGAGGTTTGATTTGAAATGATATATTAATTTAGAATTAATATATGCACATGGGCAAAATCTACTTAGAGTTTAAATTGCCTTCGAATTATAAGTGGGTCACAAGATTGGGACCCACATACTCCCCCTTGGCCGGCCGCGTGTAGTAGTAGTATGGGAGGGAGTTTCGACTCCTTCCCATATTAGAAGTCAAGCGTTAAGTTATATTTTCCTAATTGAGTTCTAACTTAATTGGGAATGAATCTAGACTTAAATTGGTTCCTTGTGCAATAAGAATTAGAGTTCTTATTTCTTTATGAAGTCTAAAAGAATCTTCTTTAGGCTTCTATTGACTACTATATAAGTAGGTCATTAGAGAGATTTTTCGATGCCGAATTCTTAGAGAATTATTCTACCTTTTTTAAAGAAAATAAAAAGCTCTCCCCTACCTCTATACCCTAGCCGCGCGCGCCACTCTCCACCGGAGGAAAATCGCCGCCCCATCTTCTTGGCCACATAAAGAATATCCTAGCATTCTTTCCGATAAGTTGTTCATCCGTGGATACCAAGGTTGAGGTTCAAAGAGCTGGAAACTAACTTTTATTGTCTTGCAGATAATCAAAGTATTGCAAATATCTTCGACTTCGACGAAGAAGAAGATTCACCGGACTATTACGAAGACTTCATCGATTGGCATATCGATTCAATACCTATTCTTGCTTTTGAAGTATTGTAAGTCTTCTGATTAATGTGTTTATTATATACGTTATATGCATGATCAATTAACCTGCATGTTAAGAATTTTTTTGAAATTCCGCTGCGTACCGTAGGGGTAACTCTGACCATATTTTCTGACATAGTCCTCCTTACGTCAAGGAAGAGTTGACATGTCCCAAGGAAAAGGTGGTCCTCGGACCTTAGGAGCATAGCGGTCGCCCTACTACCTCGTCCTCGGACGGTACTAGGACAACACCCGCTCTAGTAGCCCTTTGGTACCAAAGATGACCATCTTACCCCTGCCAACCCTAGTGGAAGATCTGGGCCAAAGCCCATGGGTCACTCCAAATGGGCCTAAGCCCAAGGGAGACTCAATCATGGTCGGACACTTGTCACGATCCTAAGTGCTAATGCAATATTCTATTGCTAGTATAAATACGGGCTCACTCCAATCAAGGTTATGACATCCCATCACACACTACTTTCTCACTCTACATTTACTAGGGAAGACTACCAACTCTCTAAACGTAAAGTCGTCCCTCCGGCTTGATCATTGACAAGTCGGGCTTGTGGCACTAACCCCCTGCTTTCTAAGTTATATCTCAGGTCTTACGAACAGTACGGAAGGCACTTGAAGTGTGAAGGACGCTCTTGAACCTTCGCCATACGATGAAGCTCCAAGGAAAGTACGAATTACCTATCAACATTTGGCGCCGTCTGTGGGAACCGAACAAAAGGTTACCCTCGCCCTACTAGCCTTGCGACCGCCGCTGCCGCACCCCAATCTACACGTCCTTGGGGCCGTCCCCCGTTAGGAGGCAGAGGCAGGGGAAGGGGGCGAGGCAACAGTGGTATGGTTGTTAGAAATAATAATTTTGATGATTACGTACTTGGACGATGACTTGTCGACGGAGTTCCAGCGAGCGTCACTGCTCCGGAGGAAAGGATTGGTGAAAATGCGCCCCAAGGACTCCCCCCGTCGGATCCGGTTTCGACGCATTGAGTCCTTTCGCCCACCAGGTCCCAAGGCAAGCTCAACCGCTCCCAAGGCAAGTCCAGCCAGCTATGATGAATTTTACCCTTCCCAACGGACAAGTGGTTCGTCCCGCGGACTTTGGATTCATAGAAGCGCACTATGGATTGTTCCTCTTGACCATCCAAGGATGCCTAGAACCAAATGAGGCAGCAAGAGTAGAGGAATAAATAAGATCCCGAGGGCAACCCCAAGTGCAAGAACCCGCACCGATTCAAGCGAGAGCATATCTCGTTCAAGATGAAGCTCAATCTCGAGAAAGTCCTAGGCCAGTTCACTCAAGGCTAGGACCCTAAGGCGTGCAATCAAGGCTAGGTCCCCAAGGAGCACCGGGAGACTTGAGGGAGGTGATCGAGAGGAGAGTAACGGCCTCAAGAGCGCCCAATGATCCACATCCTTCGGACCATCTCCAACTTCCTCCTGACCAACTTCAACGTCAGGTTGTCAATCCGCCAACTCTTCCAAATCAAACCACTCCTCAGAACCGTCCGGAGGCGATGGTCGAGAATAATGGTGGTAGGACGGTGGCTCAAATAACCCCGATGGTAGTATTTGACCCATGACCGGAAGGAGGCTTAACCTTGAAGAGCTAAAGGCCCAAAGGAAAGTCCTTGAAGTGCAAATAGAGTCTCTAAAGACAACGTCCAAGAGCAAGAGAAGGACATGGAGCCAAGCGCCCTATGAGACACCATAAGTACTCATGTGGTGAAGACCGATAGAGGATTTCCAACCATGGAAATTATGATGTTACTAGCTGTCCCATGAACCATCTTGTAAGGTTTGTCACAAAGATGGAAGTCCATGAACATGATCCCAACACCAAGGCATTGATCTTCCTTTCGACACTTTGCGGAGAAGCAATTGTTTGGTGGTCCAACTTGGACAATGGCTCCATCACGTCCTACAAGGAACTCACGTCTCAATTCATCAAAAGATTTGAGAAAGTGATTCAGAAGAAAAGAGGAGCCAAGTATTTGGCCGAGATCGTCCAAGGGCCGTCGGAGGACTTAAAGAGAAGTTTTGATAAGGTTCCATGAAGCGGCCTACCAAGTGAAAACTCACATCGCCAAGGAGCGAAAGGAATACTTGTATGGGAATACCACCAATGAGAAGTTTCGAGACGAACTCGCAAGGTCCCATGTGGAGACCGAGAAGGACCTAGAGGAAGTATGCGAAAACTTTTTGGCGGCGGAGGAATTCCGAAGAACCATCCCAGTGAGAACTCTTCCTACGAACGCTCCGAAGGAAAAGGAACAACAAAGGCAAGGTCAAAATCATCCTCCGAAGCAAAAGAGGCAAGACCATAGGAATGAGAGGAATGCCATCCAAAAAGAGCCACACCATAGAAATGACTTCAGGGACAAGAGAACTCCTCCAAGGGGATCGCCTCCTAGAAGGTACGAGAAGTACACAGAGATTAATAGGCCAAGATCCGACATATTGAGCACTATTATATCAAGAAAAATGGACGTCGATTGGCCCGACCCCATTCCGGAGTCCCGGAGGAATAGAAATTCAGAAATGTTTTGCCATTTTCACAAAGGCAGAGGACATACCACCGATGAATGTGTTAACCTCAAAACTGAAATTGAGAAGTTAGTGCGCCGAGGGCAATTGGTTAATTACATTTTTCGAGAGGAACCCATCCATTACATCGCCCCCGAACCACGAAGGGAGCCTTCGGTCCTTCCGCCCCCACCTCCTCCTCCTCAAGAGGGCGAGCGACACTGCGATTATTGAAGAGAAATGAACTTTGAGAATAGACCCATCCATGGAAGAATTCTTACTATTGTCGGAGGACCGGCGGGAGGAGATGGTCGCAACGCAAGAGAAAGAACCGCGAACGACATTACCGTGAGAGATCCCAAGTATGGACAAGTCGCATCAGAAGGAACCAACATGATCTCCTTTGATGATTGTGAACTTCCTCTGAGGCATGCCAGAGGAGGGGACACTCAAGATCCAAGTGTTCCTTTGGTAGTTTCACTTGAAATTTTTTGCTATGAAGTCCCAAAGGTCCTAGTAGATACCAGAAGCTCAGCCAATCTCATTTTCACAAGAACTCTAAAAAATATGAAAATTGACCCGAGGGCCCTAGTAGGCTTCGGAGGACAGCCGATAATGCCCCTCAGACGTTTGGTCCTACTAGTGTCTATGGGCAAGGATCTTTTCAGAGTAACAAAGTCAGTTACATTCTTGGTAGTCGACATTCCTTTCGACTATTATGTGGTAATAGGGCGACCTGCATTGTCACAATTCAAGGCCGTTGTTTCAACTGTCCACAACCACATGAAGTTTCCTTGCGACGACGGAGCCGTAGGGCAAGTGATTGGAAAGCATGGAGGTTTATGTTGACCACATGCTAGTAAAGAGCAAGACGGAGGACCAACATGTCGACCATCTCAATAAGTCTTGAGGAAGTATGGTGTAACGGTATCGGTTTTTAAAAACAAAACAATTTCTTGAAAGAGAAAATACGAAATAACTTTAAAAGCAACGGTCGGCAATAAATCCCAAAATAATATTTGACGCGCACAGCGCTAACAGAATCAAGTAAATATCCAACGGTAACATAGAATTCAAATGAATAACAACTAGTGAAGACAGTAAAAAGTTCATCTTCTTAATTTGAAATAAACAAAACCCCAGAGACATCCCTGACCCTGCTCTCAGTCGCTGGCATCCTACTCGCGTACATCCTCAACAGTATCTGGAAGGAAGGAATTTTGAAAACAAAGAGAGTGTGAGATAAAGGATCTCAGTGAGGTTCTAAGTTAAAAACAGAAAGTAAACAATTTTTGAAATCAAAATCCTTTTCAGCAGATAATATAACAAACAGAACAGATAACGAAACTAGAAAAACAGAACAGAAGTTGAAGACCGTTGGTGCAAGCCTGCCTTGTTACTCCTACTCCCAGATTGCCCTTATAGCTCCCTCCAGAGGGTGCACAACTCCGGACTGAAACAGAAACCCCCGTGTACTTTGGGGAAACAGAACCTACGATCCTAATAGACCTCAGCGACTTCTGCCTCGCGCCTAAAAGGGATTAGACTAGGTAATAATCAAGCAAACCCGATAGTCCTCTACTACCCAAGCCTACCTAATTACGACCTAATCGACCGGCCACACAGAAACAGACAGAACAGATACAGAACAAACAGATACGAACAATCAAACACCGAGAAGTGTTCCTGCAGAAAAGTTAATCCAAAACAGAGTAGCAATAAACAAAGAAAGTAAATAGTCATACTTAGGACTTAGTTACTTTTATGCGGAAGCATACAGTAAAACAATATATACAGTAATAGATACAGATAGTCACATAGCCTTCCAGGTTGGTAAAGAAGTGGTGAAGACGGGGTTCGAACTCGGGACCTCTAAGTTAGTCAAGCAAGAACCTAACCAACTAGGCTAGCAAGTCAAGTCACTACTAAAGTACAAAAGCAGAAACTAAGTTGAAACGTTTTCAGAAAATACTCTTTCAGTTTTCAGTCTCTGGAAATTGCTAAATACCCTTAGTGGTAAACTGCAAAAAAAACCCCTTTTGAAATCAGAAAGTACAAACAAGTCCAGCAGAGTTCCAAACATACATATCAGTCCCCACAGAATAAAAAGGTTTACAAAAAAGTCCTCTGTCAGAAAACTATGGTCAAAGTTTAATTGCAAAAGGGTCCTTTAAGTTTTCAAACGTCCCAAAACAGTCCACAAGGTCCAGATTAATTCCCTAAAGTCCAGTCAGTCCTTTTCGAAGTCAACAAAAAATCAATACGGTCAACATATGAGGTCAACAACAAAACAAGTCCAACAACAGCAACAACAATCTAACAAATCCTAAGTCCCGGTTCTCAGTTCGAATCAAAATAACATGGCCAGAATGTACAAGGGAAAAACGGTCCAGGAGCAAAAAGTCCAAACAGAAAACGGACAGTAACTCGAAAGGAAACAGAAAGGGGACCGAGATTACCTTCGGAAGGGAATTGAATCAATCTGCAAATCGAATCAAAACTAAGGATTAAAATCAAGATCTTAAACGAGATTCGATTTCAGCAACACAACGAACCAAAGTCGCGCAAGCTTACCGGAATTGAGACTGAGATCGGAGCGGATCGACAGAGCAAGGTCGGCGGCGAACGGAATCGGAGCGCGACTGTCAAACACGGAGCGAGTCACAACGAGAATCGAAAACCACCAATCAAAACGGAAAAAGGGGCGCGAGCTTACCGGGAAATCGAAATGGAAACGGAGCTTGAGGACGGCGCGGCGGCGGCGCGGCGAAACACGGGCGAAGGTGGATCGGAGCGGCTCGATCGGGACAGGTGGCGCGAGCGAAACGGAACAGAGGCGAGCGATCGAAACGGGACGGCGGCGGGTCTGATCGGAGAAGAACGGAGCAACAACGACGGCGAACGGAACGGCGGACGGAGAAGAACGGAAGGGCGGAATGGCGGCGGCCTGGACGGACTCGAACGGAAGCAGCAGCAGCAAATCTCCTTCTCTATTCTCTCTCTCTTCTTTCTTTCTTTCTTTCTCTCTTTGTTTGGACGGCAAGAAGAATGAAGAAGATGGTGGTAACGAATTAGGATTAGGGTTGAGCAATCAGATGGGTCGGTCAATGGGCCAAGTTGATTGGGCTACTAGAGTGGGCCAAAGGATTCAGAAAAGTCCAGTCTTTCCAGCTCGATCCAAACGTAACGAAACGAACTAGTTTTACGCGAATTAACTAAAACTCTCACGCGAGAAGCGAATTAAATAATTATCGAATAAAATAATTTACTCCGATAATTAATTAATTAAATTAAATAATAAAATAATAAATAAATAAATTAAAAAAAGACGGGGTGTTACACTCTTCCCCCCTTAAAAGAATTTGGTCCCCAAATTCGCACCTGAAAAGTTGAAGAGTTCGGGATACTGCCGGCGCATGTCATCCTCGCTTTCCCAGGTTGCCTCCTCGTACTGATGGTTTCGCCACAGAACCTTACTTGCTTGATTTGCCTATTACGGAGTTGTTGCACCTTTTGGTCTAGAATACGAACCGGTTGCTCCACATAAGACAAATCCTCCTCAATAGTCACCTCCTCGGGTTGAATCACGTGCGACAGGTCAGGATAGTACTTCTTCAGTTGAGATACATGGAAGACATTGTGAATCCCAATAATAGTAGTGGGTAGTTGCAACCGATAAGCCACAATGCCAACTCTCTCAATGATCTCATATGGTCCTACATACCGAGGGTTCAGTTTAGCTCTACGACCCATACGAACAATTCCCTTTCTCGGAGATAGCTTGAGAAAGACAAAATCACCAACTTCAAACTCCAAATCTCGCCTACGATTATCGGTGTAACTCTTTTGTCGACTTTGAGCAGTTCTCAATCGGTCTCGGATAAGCCTAACCTTTTCCAAGGTTTCTGTATCATCTCATTGAGAGTCCTCTCTCCAGCTACCGGTGTATAAATTCGGTCCTCCAAATCCCAGTACAACGGTGATCTACATTTCCGACCATACAGTGCTTCAAACGGTGCCATACCAATCGATGCTTGATAACTATTACTATAAGCATACTCAACCAATGGCAAATGTTGTGCCCAACTCCCTTGGTGATCCAGCACACACAATCTCAGTAGATCCTCTAGAGTTTGAATGGTCCTTTTGGATTGACCATCGGTCTGCGGATGTGCTGCGGTGCTAAAGTTCAACTTGGTACCCAATCCTTCGTGTACTTGCTTCCAAAACCTCGAAACAAACTTCGAATCTCTATCAGACACAATACTCACCGGAGTGCCATGTAGCTTAATTATCTCGTCGCGATAAACCTCGGCTAATATGTGTAGGTGGTTTTCACGGGCAGAAAGTGTGCCGATTTTGTCAATCTATCGACAATAACCCAAACACTATCAAAACCACCCCTAGCTACCGGTAGACCTGTTACAAAATCCATAGTGATCATCTCCCATTTCCACTGTGGAATCTCGAGTGGTTGTAGTAAACCTCCCGGTTTTTGGTGCCTAGCCTTCACTTGCTGGCAGACCAAACAACTTTGCACAAACTGTGCAATATCTCGCTTCATATGGGTCCACCAGTAAACCTTCTTTGAATCTTCATACATTTTGTTTCCTCCAGGATGCATCGAGTACTTAGATTATGAGCTTCATCCAAAATTAGTCGCCTAAGCTCTTCATCAGAAGGCACGCACAATCTACTTTGAAACCTTAGGGCTCCATTCTCATCAACAGAGAATTTTGCATTGCGAGGTTCAGTGATATGTGCTTTGATATCTTGAAGCTCTTCATCATGCTCTTGAGCCTCAAGAATTGTACCTGCCAGCTCATACCTCAAAGTGATATTGGCGAACATACAAGACAATTTGGATACTTCGAGATTTGACACGTGCAACCTACGACTTAAGGCATCAGCGACCACATTGGCCTTACCAGGATGATATCGAATGGTACATGTGTAATCGCCCAGAAATTCCATCCATCGTCGTTGTCTCATGTTCAACTCCTTTTGTGTGAACACATACTTCAAGCTCTTATGATCAGTGAGGATGGTGAACTCAAGACCATAAAGGTAGTGTCTCCACTTTCCCAAGGCAAAGACTATAGCAGCTAGCTCAAGGTCATGGGTTGGGTAATTTCTTTCATATGGCTTCAACTTTCTCGAAGCATATGCAATCACCTTTTCCCGTTGCATCAGACACAACCCAAACCTTCCTTTGAAGCATCAGTGTAAACCACAAAGTCGTTGGTCCCCTAGGGAAGAGCTAGTATAGGGGCAGTGGTCATTCTCTTCTTCAGCTCCTCGAAGCTTTCCTCACACTTGTCACTCCAAACGAACTTAGGATTTTTCCCTGTTAAAGAGGACAAGGGTCCAGCTATCTTCGAATAATCCTTCACAAAACGGCGATAGTAACCCGCCAAACCGAGAAAACTCCTCACCCCAGTGACAGATTCAGGTCTCTTCCAATTAACTATCGACTCAATCTTCGATGGGTCGACCTCCAAACCTTCTCCAGAGATAATGTGTCCTAAAAATGCTACTTTATCTAGCCAAAACTCACACTTGCTGAATTTGGCATACAACTTGTTGTTCTGAAGAGTTTCCAAGACAATTCGGAGATGTTTCTCATGATCCTCTTCGGATTTCGAGTAAACGAGAATGTCATCGATGAAAACAACAACAAACTGATCCAAATACGGCTGAAAAACCCGATGCATCAAATCCATGAATACAGCTGGGGCATTGTAAGGCCAAACGGCATCACCACAAACTCATAATGACCATACCTCGAGTTCAGAGCAGTCTTAGGTATGTCTTCTTCCCTTACCCTAACTTGATAATAGCCTTGTCGCAGATCAAGCTTCGAGTAAACCTTCGAACCTTCCAATTGATCGAAGAGTTCCTCAATACGGGGTAGGGGTACTTGTTCTTGACAGTGACTTGGTTCAGGCCTTGATAGTCGATGCACATCCTCATACTACCATCCTTCTTCTTTACGAACAGAACCGGTGATTCCCATGGCGAAGAACTAGGTCTCACAAAACCGTTATCCACCAGATCTTGCAGTTGAGTCTTAAGCTCCTTAAGCTCAGCAGGTGCCATCCTATAGGGTGACTTCGAAATGAGTGTGGTGCCAGGTACCAGATCAATACTAAACTCCACTTCTCGTTCAGGGGGTACGGAATCGAGCTTCTCAGGGAAAACACCCTTGAATTCCTTAACCACTCTAACTTCCTCGATTTTCGATTGATCTTTGGTTTTATTGATCAAATACGGCAAAAAGCAGGTAGCACCCTTCACGTACAGCCTTCTAACTTCCATAGAAGACAGCAAAAACTTCTCATCCTTTCTCTTATCTCCTTTCCATACGACTTTCTCGTCTCCAGGTTTTCCCAGGGATATAGCTTGGTTCGACAATCCAGTTGTGCGTAGTGCTCGGACAGCCAATCCATACCAGAATAACATCGTAGGTTGAAAGAGGTAGAAAGATAAGGTCAGCAGGGAAAGTTCTTCCTAGGATGGAAATCTCGCAACGCTCGATGAACTTCTTAGTGATTAAACTAGCTCCCAAAGGCGTACATACTTCTAAAGCGTGGGGTAAAACTTTGTACGGTAAAACGAGTGACTTAGCAAATACTTCAGCAATAAATGAATGCGTAGCACCAGGATCAAATAAAGCTTTAGAAGAAGTTTGAGCGATCAGTAGCGTACCTTCAACCACATTCGCGGCGTCAGGAACTTCATGACCACCTATGCTGTAAACTCGGGGTTTAGCCATAGTACCCTTTCTGTCATTTCTCGGAGCATAGCCTCCTGGTCTTCCTCCTTTGACGATGGCATGACGGTTCGGATAGTGGCTGATCTTGTGATCCTTGCTCCCACAAGCCAAACACAAGCCTTGTCTTTTCCAGCAGTTGTTCTCATCGTGGTTGACTCCTCCACAGTAGTTGCAGTTCTTCCTTGCCTCGGATGACTGCCCAGACCCTCCAGTGGTGTTGCGGGAACGGTTGTCCTGCTGATTACGGGGATACTCACCGGTGGTGCTTGATATCCAGATTGATATCCACCTCGACTCTCCCTCTTGTATCCAGATTGGCTTCCTCCTCCCTGGTTCCCAGAAGAACTAGAGTAGCTCCTCTTGCTAGAGTACGGCTTATCAGCCATCTTGATCTCTTTGAGGCCACTTTCTACCTCGGAGGCGAGTTCGACAGCCTGATGAATGTGTATTTTACACTTTCATTTGAGTCTTTTTCACCTATTTTAGTTATCCTCTATGTTAATTTAGCTATATTTTAGTGCATTTTATTAGAATAGTGTCACGTTTCCCTTTAGTTTTTATTTTACAGGTTTTGGTTGAAAACCGAGGTTTTCCGGGCAATTATATTGAAGTAGACAAGGAATTGGTGTTCCAGAAGCCTAATTGGAGTATCTGAAAGATTCCGGACAGGATTTGAAATCTAGGTGTCGAGTCTGAAGGCTAAAAGGTCACTAGAAGGCAGAAACCGAGTCCGAAAAGGGGAAGAAATCCAAAAACGCGTCGAAAACGCGTAAAGGGCCGAAATTTACTCCTGGGCGAGTCGCCCGGGAGGTGGGGCGAATCGCCCCACACCAGGCGAATCGCCCGGTGTGTGTGGGCCCTTCGCCCCACACAATTGAACACCTATATATAGTTGCTCATTTTTCTCCGTTTTTCATACTTTTCCAGACCTTTTCTCTCACCTTTCTCAGTAGTTTTAGGTAGGAATTTCCCAGAGCCTGTTCTGGGGGTTCTTAGCTTAGGAGATACTTTTTCTTAGCAGTTTGGAGCTTGTAAGATCGCGATTCTTCGGAGATTGACAACCTTCGGTAACATTGTATCTTACGGTTTTTCTATTTATATTTATATATCTTTCATCATGTTTTCATTCATTCGTGGTATGATTTCTGTTGATTGTATGACAACTATGAGTAGCTAAACTTCTCGTTCGTGATAGTATGTGATTTCTTAGCGAAGAGTTAATAATTATGCTAATGGCTATATCGCGCATTATACTCTGAGTTATTGCTTTATTTCTTTGATCTATCTAAATCTATATCTTCGTAGTGTTGAATAATTACGGAACACAATTGGACAATTCATTGATCAAAGATATCCATGCAAGACCGAGGAATTTACGCATGATTATTAACCTGTTATGCTTTGAATGACCATACTATCACCAATCTCCATTATCTGTTAAGAAAAACCTTTGCTAAGTCGTCTGCTGTTTTATATCTTAAGTTAGATTTGATAAAGCTAGTTATAGTCCTTAGAGATCGACACTCGAGGTTATTCTACTGCTACACCACGGTTTTCGTTGTAGTTGTGAATTTCCTTTAGCTAAATACAAATTTATTTGATTAGTTGGAACCCGACATCCAAACGTTCATCAAATTGGCGCCGCTGCCGGGGACTATACTCATTTTTTCTTTTTAGCTTATTTATATTTTCAGCATTCAATTCCCAGAACAAGCTCATGGATTGTCTCTCAGAAATTTCACTTTCTTACCCTATTTCTTTCCTCCTATCTTCTTCAGTAAATTTATCTAATCTGATCTTGGTTACCTTGCGTGTTTGTGCTCTCGAAATTTTTGGTTATATTGTGTTTGATTATCCTAATAGAACTAATTTTTAGTTTTGAGTTACTCTTATTACAGAAATACAGGTATGATGTCCATGTGCGCTCGCACGACACCCCAATTCTCGCAGGTGAGGAGAGGATCATCCGTATACCTGGAAGATGAGTTAAGGAGGTATGAGGTGACGGAGTCCTGATGAACGCGTGGATGTCGGGTACAACGTATCAAATAAATTTGTTATTTAGCCAAAGGCAATTCACAACTACAACGAAAACCGTAGTGTAGCAGTAGAATAACCTCGAGTGTCGATCTATAAGGACTATAACTAGATTTATCTAATCTAATTTAGAATATAAAACAGCAGACGCTTTAGCAAAGGTTTTTCTTAACAGATAATGGAGATTGGTGATAGTATGGTCCTTAAGCATAACGGGTTAATAATCATGCATAAATTCCTTGGTTTTGCATAGAGATCTTTGATCAATGAATTGTCCAGTTGTAATTATCAAACACTACGAAGATATAGATTTAGATAGGTCAAAGACCAATGAATTGTCCAATTGTGTGCAATAATTAATCAACAATACGAAGATAGAGATTTAGATAGATCAAAGATATAAAGCAATAACTCAAAGTATAATGCGCGATATAGCCATTAGCATAATTATTAACCCTTCGCTAAGAATTCCCATACTATCACCAACGAGAAGTTTAGCTACTCATAGTTGTCATGCAATCAACAGAAATCATAGAAGAAAACATGTTGAAATATATATAAAAATAAGTAGAAAAACCGTATGATACAATGTTACCTGAAGGTTGTCAATCTCCGAAGAATCGCGATCTTACAAGCTCCAAACTGCTAAGAAAAAGTATCTCCTAAGCTAAGAACCCCCAGAACAGGCTCTGGGAAGTGATGAATGTGTATTTTACACTTTCATTCGAGTCTTTTTCACCTATTTTAGCTATCCTCTATGTTAATTTAGCTATATTTTAATGCATTTTATTAGAATAGTGTCACGTTTCCCTTTAGATTTTATTTTACTGGTTTGGTTGAAATTCGAAGATTTCGGGCAATATATTGAAGTTGACAAGGAATTGGTGTTCCAGAAGCCTATTTGGAGTATCTGAAGGTTTCAGGATGGATTGGAGTCTAGGGGCCGAATCTGGAGGTTAGAAGGCTCTAGAAGTCAGAAATCGAGTCCGAAAGGGGAAGAAATCCAAAACCGCGTCGAAAACGCGGATTTCCGCGAGAAATCTGCTGGGGAGAACCGCCCCCACCGGGCGAACCGCCGGCGTGTGGGGCGAACCGCCCCCAGTATTTCGAAGCCTATATATAGTTGCTCAGTTTCTCCGAAATCATATCTTTCCAGACCTACTTTCTCACCTCTCTCTATAGTTTTAGGTAGGGACTTCCCAGAGCCTGTTCTGGGGTCCGTAGCTTAGGGGACTTTTTCATAGCAGTTGGAGCTCGTAGGATCGCGATTCTCGGGATTGACAACCTTTCGGTAACTTTGTATCTTACAGTTTTATTCTACTTATTTTTTATCTTCTTTCAACATGTTTTCTTCTATGATTTCTGTTGATTGCATGCCTATTATGAGTAGCTAAACTTATCGTTGGTGGTAGTATGTGAATTCTTAGCGAAGGAAGATAATCATGCTAATGGCTATATCGCGCATTATACTCCGTGTCATTGCTTTATTTCGTTGATCAGGCACGCCTAAATTCTCGTATGTTGTATTAATTATTATGCACATTGGACACTTGTCGACCATCAGACCAATATCTTCGTAGTGTTGAATAATTACGGAACACATTAGGACAATAGTGATTGACTTGTCAGACCAATTATCTTCGTAGTGCTTAATATTTGCAACAGGACACTAGATTGATTCAAAGATCTCTATGCAAGACCGAGGAATTTATGCATGATTATCGACCAGTTATGTTAAGAAGGATCATACTATCACAATCTCCATTATCTGCTAGAAACCCCCTTGCTATCTGTCGCTGTTTTCTATTCTAAATTTAATTGGATAAAGCTAGTTATAGTCCTGAGAGAACGACACTCGAGTCATTCTACTGCTACACTACGGTTTCGTTGTAGTTGTGGATTGCCTTTGGCTAATTACAAATTTATTTGCTGTATTCGAGCACGACATCCGCGTTCATCAAATTGGCGCTGTTGCCGGGGACTATACTCTTTTTTCTGTTTAATTTATTATTTTTTCATCTTAGATTCCTAATTCTATTAGTTTAGTTTTCCTTTTTAATCTCTCTCTGATACTGCTTTCCTAGTTGTACAAGATAGTGTATGCCGCATACATGGTTTTGCAGGAACACCGCTTGCTGATTCAATTGCTGAGATCGATAGAGTCTACCACCAAAGAAGGCGACTACTTGAAAGGCGCGCACTAGAGGAATAGAGGATACCGATTTCTCTGAATCTCTACTCAGTCTTTCAAAGAAATCGACGGAATGGCAAAGCTAGACCACTGAAGCATGGTTCAACCCACCAAGGATCGTATGAGGGGACGGCGATTGTTCTTTCGTCTGCAACCGAGATCTGGAGATCAAGACCCAGCATTCCAACAACTTCCGAGGTTCTATGGCTTATCAAGGGAAGATGTGATGGGGTACTTGCACGATATCGATGATTTCGTCAACCAACTCCACGACCGGAGCTGACATAACAACGGATGAGTTGAGGATGAAGGTTTTTGCTATGGGACTGGCGACAGAGCCAAGTCATGGCTGAGTTCTCTTCCAGCAGGCTCGCTGGACACTTGGGAGAAGGTTTTTTTCAGCTTTCATGGAGAAATACTTCCCTCACACCTTGACAACCGCGCTAAAGGCGCAGATCACTGGATTCAAGCAGGACTATGATGAGACCATCTACACCGCGTTTGAGAGGTTCCCAGATCTCACGAAACAAGTGCCCTCACCATGGTTTTGAACTTTCCGACCTAGTCCACACTCTACAATGGACTAACCTTCGAGAACAACAAGTGGTGGATTTCCAATGCCGAGGCTTTATTGGGAGGAAACGCAGAAGCCGTCTGGGCTGTTTTCGAAAGGTTGCTAAGGGTTCGCAGTTCAAGGACCCAAGAGCAATGATTAGGAGACGTGGACCTGAAGCTCCACGACTCAAGAAGCCCCATGTATAGGGGAATGGGGATCAATTCGAGTGCTTTACCAACGAATTGAAGCAAGTCCTCAAGCGGCCCCGGAACAACTGTTTCGAACGAAGTATGCCGAATATGCAAGAACTATGGCCTGGGGCTCATATGTGTAGATCGGAGCTGGCATACGATGATGGCAACTGGGCTCGAGGAGGCGAAGAAGAATCCTTGCTACGGAGTTTGGTACTCAAGAAGTTAGCTACGGACAAGACGGTAGGAATCCTCGAGGTGGATTTTGGAGAAGATGACACCGTACAATCAAGGATATGCACCGGCTAACCAAACTTATGGCCCTAACCAAGCCCTTAGTAGGCTTAAACTATGGTCATGCCCACTGCCAAAACCCCGCTCCGAACGAGCCACCCGAAGTCGAAGTCGGCTCAACTGATGGACCCCTTGCAAAAGATGGTTGATCACACCAAAGTGTTCTCAAACGGTATGAAGAAGCTTCTGAAGAAGACTAGGTGCCACGGTTATAGGTTGGAGAGAGCACTAGGCGCATCGCAAAAGATGCAAGAGTTGATCGACCGAGGAGCAAGTAGGGAGCAAGGCAACTGCCTAGCAACACTGAGAAGTCGTTGTCCATTAACTTAGTGGGTGATCTACCTGTTGAAATCACCATCAAGAAGGTTGCTAAGTGCGAGAGTTGTAAAAGGAACTCCCCCACAACGCCGAAGAAGAGAAAAGGACCTTGGTTACTAACAAGAGTGAAGAGGAGCAAGAGAATTCCGAGCACTACCTCAAAGTTTCGATGTAAGGTCGGGATTGGTGAGCTTGAAGATGTCCGAGCCACACTAGACACGGGATCCTAATTAATGTGCTCCTTTGAATGTTTTCGAGAGAGTAACCTTGGGGAACTAAACTGGCATAAGGCTATTGTGCAACTGCGGATGGGTCCCTTGTGAAACCCGAAGGCGTTGTGAAGAATGTATTAGTCAAGATTGGTGAAGCTTCTGTCTACACCGATTTTATAATTAGCCAGCATCAGCCCAGGACGGGGGATGTCATACGCTTAGGACGAACATTCTTGACTAAGCTACGCTCCGTGATGGACATCTACCAAAGAACTTGCACTATTGAAGTGGATGGCAAGCACATGTGTTGCACGCTATATCTGATCAACCTGACCCACCTGGTACTTCTAACACTATTGATTACAGTGGTCTTAACGTCCCTGTTCACTCTTTATTGACAGGAATCGAGCACGGGAAGGAGACTCGTGAAGGGGAAGTCTAGTACCCTCAGAAGGAAAAGATCGGCGAAGACAGGAGCGGAGTTCAGAGACTTTAAACAATGGCGCTATCCGGGAGGCAAACCCGGGGTTTTTATCGCTTTCTTTACGCTTTATTTACCGCTTTATTGCATGCATCTCATACTGAACAATTTGATTTCATATGTGAATTTGTTCGTTTCTGTGTCGTATGTGCTTATGTTGTGTTCGAGTGCGACTTTTCGGTGCTTTTTCAAGGAAAATGATTTTCGGGGACTAAAAACCGCATTTTATTTCAAAACGTTCGTCTCCCACCTCAGGAGTGGGGGGCGAACTCGCCCACGTCCAGAGCTCGCGCGCGCGCTTAGCCCGTCGACGTGCGGGGCGGTCCGCCCAGGTGTGGTGGCGGTTCGCCCCACACCTCCGAATGTGAAAACACGGGGGTTTCTTCCCCCAACCC
>CM051457.1:35585024-35818160 GCA_028274465.1 Plantago ovata
ATCTAAAATATCAAGACTGCAGTACTAGTAATTGCTAATTCATACCCAGCTATACAGCAAATCAACCAACCATACAAGGGAAGGTTTCAACCGACTGAGCTCTTGCTTATTCCCATCAACAATATTCACTTGCTGCTGCCATACACCCTGTAAGTGTATGTGTTGTGTTTAAGGAGTTATCCTTGGAGTTAAGCTGTTTGGTTTAACTCCTATGTCTGTCAAGAATATACTTACCGTATTTTATCGTTTTTTACCTTTACTTACAAACTAACTAGTTCCACAGCTGTAGATATTTATTGTGTGCAGGAAACTAGCTTATAGAACGTTGCGGAGAGGTAGGGAAGTTGATTCCAACAAGGAGATCGACTGACAGAAGAGAGCGCGTATGACCGCCTCAAGAAGGAGAAGAATCCAAGTAGGAATACAATTTCTATTTGAAGAAGGAGGACGAAATCAAGTCTAGATCAGAGTTTGAAGTCGTTCAAAGTTGATGTCCTTATTAGCGATGAAGTCGGCTACGCGTTTCCTGAGGAATCGATCAAGTACTTCAGCAATATATATATGCCAACATCAACGTTGAAGAAGACAGATCTCGAGAGAAAGAAGTTTACAACCAAAGAATTCGTTAGAGTCTTTATTGTTTAGTTGTTTGTTTTTCGAGTCTTTATACTAGTTTTATTCTAGATCTCTCTAACAGCGTTTATGAGGATAGAATAGATAGAAGGGGATTCTATATCATCGTGAGGTGACTAGTATTGTTTCAGCTAAGATAGAATAGGGAGTATACAGCGTTGTACGAAACATATTATTCTTAGTGGGTTTTTCTGCCTTGACTGGGCATCAAGCAAGCTATCAAAAGCTGCTTGAAAATTACAAACACAGGTTCTTATTTACTTTCCGCTTGTGCTTAATATTCTGATATATATTACTTGTGTTGTCTGACTAATCTGCAGGACGTAGTTGTGGATTACTGAGGTGTTATCGTCCGAGTTGTTCAACATCTTCGAAACTCCTGCTACTGGCGCGAATTTTCCTATAACAAGTTTTATCGATCCTTAATTCTTTCAGGCATCTAGAGCTTGTTATCTTTTATAGATAATTGTTTTAGGTACAAACGATGGACTCCGCCAATCCGAACCTTAGAAGGCTGCCGATTCTTGATGGAGCAAACTATGCTTATTGGTTATTGCGTATGCGTATATATTTGAAATCTTTGGATGCAGGTGTTTTGGCAATCTGTTGAGGAGGAATTTATTTATCCCAAGAAAAAGGTTGATCTACATGGAGACCTTGCCAAAAGAACTCAAGGACATACTGAAGAAGAAAAAACATGAGCTTCTAACAATGAAAAGCTCTTAATGCTATTTTTTCTTGGGTTGATATGCATATGTTTAACTAATCCAAAACTATGGTAGAGCTAAGAGTGCTTGGGATTCTTACAAGCATGTGAGGTGATTCAACTGTGAAGATACCAGAATCAGACTGCTACATAGCAAGTTTGAATTACTCAGATGGAGGAAGAGAGACATCAACACACAACACTTTACCAAGATGATCCTTACTTTACCAAGATTGATATTGCTAATGAGTACACCAACTTGGCGAACCCATGGCAAACAATGTTCTGGTACGTAAAGCTATTAGGTCCTTACCTCCTAGATTTAATGTCAAAGTCTCTACTATTGAAGAAAGTTATAGTTTAGCAACCTTGGACTTAACCACTCTTATGAATATTTGAAAAACTATGAGCTTCATCTTATGGATCAAGAGGAAAATTATGGTAAAGGTTCCAAAGTTTTTAAAACTACTCAAGCTGATAGTGATGATGACATTGAGATTAATGATTTTGATCTTGAGCATTCCAAAGCTTTATTGCCCAAGCCACAAAGTTTTAAAAAGTATCATCCAAAATCCAAGTCTAAGTATAGTTCTAAAACCTCCACATCCAAAAATCCTTCCAAAGGCAATTTTAAAAGCTCTTCCCACAGAAAAGATACTGTCCCTACCTCTAGTTCAAATTCTAGGGATCTCGATAAGATTTAGTGCAGGAATGCAAAGGATGGGGACACTACCGCAATGAATGCGCCAATCTTCGGAGACTCAAAGGATTGAAAGTCAACTGGGTGGAGACTGATGACGCAGGCATTGATGGAAGTGATGATGAAAAGCCTGACTGAGATGCAGATACTGATGTACTTGCTCTACATGATGTAATTTGTGATTCACACGAAGGAGTTGATCCAGAGGGTTACTCAAACACCGAACTTAACTCCTAACCAGGTAGCGGATGTTTCTTGTGATTTAATTTGCCTACACATCTCTGTTGAATCTGATGCAGGGGAAGAGACTGAAAATGATGCGGATGAGCAATATCTGAAGAAGAAGCCATTGCTGAGCTTCAAGAGATGTATGACAAGTTGCTCAAAATTGCAGCAAACAGAAGAAGGTAATCAGTAAGTTAACCAGTGAGAATGCTAGCTTGAAAGAGGTAACCACTAATCTTGAAGTTGCATTGACTAAAAGAGATATTGCCTTCAATACTGTTAGTGAAAAACTTGCTAAGTCTAAACGTACTCTTGATAACTATGTTAAGTCTGCTAGTATGCTAGAAACATGTTTAGGACAGGGTAATACTGGAAAAAATGGTTTAGGTTATACCAAATGATGAACGGAGATTTGTCAGGTCTTGATTCAGCAAATAATATTTGTTATTTAGCCAAAGGCAATCCACAACTACAACGAAAACTGTAGTGTAGTAGTAGAATGACTTGAGTGTCGTTCTCTCAGGACTATACTAGCTTTATCAAATCTAATTAAGAAAATAAAACAGCAGATAGAAAGCAATAGGGGTTTTCAAGCAGATAATGGAGATTGGTGATAGTATGGTCCTTCTTAACATAATGGGTCGATAATCATGCATAAATTCCTCGGTCTTGCATAGAGATCTTTGAATCAATCTTGTGTCCTATTGCAAGTATTAAGCACTACGAAGATAATTTGGTCTGACTAGTCAACACTGCTGTCCTAATGTGTTCCGTAATTATTCAACACTACGAAGATAATTGGTCTGATGGTCGACTAGTGTCCATGCGTGCATAATAATCAATACAACATACGAGAATTTTTGTTACAACTGATCAACGAAATAAAGCAATGACACGGAGTATAATGCGCGATATAGCCATTAGCATGATTATCTTCCCTCGCTAAGAATTCACATACTACCACCAATGATAAGTTTAGCTACTCATAATAGGCATGCAATCAATAGCAATCATAGAAGAAAACATAATGAAAGAAGAATAAAATAAGTAGATAAAAACTGTAAGATACAAAGTTACCGAAGGTTGTCAATCTCCGGATGATTGCGATCCTACACGCTCCAATCTGCTATGAAAAAGTATCCGCTAAGCTACGGAACTCCCAGGACAGGTTCCGGGAAGTTCCTACCTAAAACTATAGAGAGAGGTGAGAAAGTAGGCTTGGAAAGATATGATTTTCGGAGAGAAAACTGAGCACTATATATAGGCCCGAAATTACTCCGGGGCGGTTCGCCCCCTGACTCCGGCGGTTTGCCCCCCAGTTTTTCGCCGAATTTCCGCATTTTTCAACGCGGATTTGGATTTCTTCACCTTTTCGGACTCGGTTTATGACTTCTAGTAGCCTTCTAACCTCCAGATTCGGCCTCTAGACTCCAAATCCTATCCGAAATCTTCAGATACTCCAAATAGGCTTCTGGAACACCAATTCCTTGTAGACTTCAATATAAATGCCCCGAAAGCTCCGAATTTCAACCAAAACCTGTAAAATAAAATCTAAAGGGAAACGTGACACTATTCTAATAAAATGTACAAAAATATAGCTAAATTATCATAGATGATAGCTAAATTAGGTGAAAAAGACTCGAATGAAAGTGCAAAATACACATTCATCAAACTCCCCAAACCGAACCTTTGCTTGTCCTCAAGCAACTAAGCTAGACTCTAATACAAAAAACATGCAAGACTCAAAATGGGGTTTCATGCCAAATGAAATGAACTAATCTACCGAATCTATCAAATAACATATGAACAAAAACCATATAAATCAAAGCATGAATATAGGTTGAAGAATACCTCGATTGACTTATACACATCCACATAAGCACTTATGTCAAGACAAAATAGTCTCTCGTAACATTTTCTACCTGGACCTAGTCAGTGACGACGTAATGATGCATGCTAAGATACGAATGGATGCCCCGTGCCTATGAAACTGAGGACTTACTGCTGTTCCACCATGTTAAGACTTTCCCTCAAAAGAGGTCGAACCAGTACTGGCTCTCATCAAACGAAGGAGGGTTCCCTATAAAAGATAACTCTCCCCTATTCTACCCATCTCTCAAGTAAAGTCTTAAGCTATTCACCACTTCCTGAATGGCAGGACGAGGGTGGTCTAGAACAGATGACACTCAAGATAAACAAAATAAAAAACACGATTACTAACAATACGAAAAATGAAAAAGACTCAAAACTTTGCTAAACTTCTATTTGGCTTTTCTTTTTTGGACCCTTCTTTGCTTTTTTGGGGTCTTCTTCTTTTTTTCTTTTTTCCTTTCCAGATTCTTTTTTCATTTTCTTTTTCTCTTTTTTTCTGGAATTTTTCTTTCTTTTTTTTTCGATTTTTTCTAGCCAGCAGTAGCATAACAAAGAGAGAAACAAAAAGACTCACACGACTTCCCCAAACCTATTCGAAAGAATAGGTTGGAGTACAAAATTTACGGAAAAAGGAAAATAAACTCACGATACGAAGAATGAAAAACAGAAACAAGTCTATGATGGTGTAACCCCCTCCCCAAACCTATTCGGAAGAATAGGTTATAAACAAAGGATCACACAACCTCACACTACCTCCTTCCTAGGCATTTAGCAATCTCAAAGCATGGTGAAGACTTGTTGCCTCTTAGGTACATAATTACTTGGGAAAACAACCATAAGACCCTAACATGCATCATCCTATTATAAAGGCCTTCGTGAACCGCAGTAGAGAAAACACCACTAAGTGATGTCGAGACTACCTAGCTCAACTAAGTGCAATACATAAATGTGACAAGCCAAGCGAGAAAAACCTCAAACAAATTCATAGAGATGAAGCATACGATTAATGGCATAGTTAGTTGATCTATCCAATAAAAAAGTTCAAAAAATTCAGCAATAAACTCCATGCAAAACTATCCTAGGATGAATGTAGTGAAATGCAACCTAAAAATCTAAGAAAGCAGTAAACGTGCAAATGTAAATGCAAACGGATAAAGCATGCGAGGTACTATACTCAGCCTACCAATGTCAAGCTCCAAACTAATAATACTAGATCACTTAAATCCAATCCCCCCTCATGAAATTAACGCTAGTCCCTAGCAGTAAGAAAATGAGGAAATAAGATGTGATACTAGATGTTACCCCATGGTTTGGCCTCGGTCGGCTGAGTATGCTGCTTGTGATTTATTGGGTCTCCTTTGTGAGCTTCATAGGTGGTCATCAGGTCTTCTGGCAGGTGTAGTAGTTCGATTTATATGCCGAACAGGAGCAACTCCCCTATCAGAGTCATCATTGCCCGTATGGCCTTCATTGTCACTACTATCACGCACATCCTTACTAGTAGAGTTGTAGTGGCAGGTAGAATTCTCAAGAGTGGCTGCCGCTGTTATGGAATCCCCAATCCTGAATCCCTCCAATAGGATGTGAACTGTTGAAGGGGAAAGGGCAGTGGTATCAGGACCTCCCCCTCCAACGATTTACACCACGAGAAGGTTACAGTAAGCTGCTCGGACACTCAGAAGTCTTCTACCTTTTTCTCCAATTTCGACCACTTTATCCACTGTTGCTCCGACCAATGTCTATATGATGCTCACTTTAGAGGCAGGCAAGGGGCACCCCAAAAAAGTGCTAGGTACCCATGTCATTACGTTTTGGAACCAAGCTAGCGCTTCGGAACCTTCGAGCAGCTTCGGACTGAAGATCGAATCCATCGCAGCAAGACTGTTCCGGTGCTTTCCTGTTCACTCGAACTCTGTAGTCCTCGTGATGGAGTGCTGACATAATAGTGGTTTCTGACCCTTCGGTGGTGCATGAATAGGCATAGGAGTCCTTACTCCAGGTGTTCTCTAGCTCCTCCTCTTGGATAATCCACGACGTTGTTGCCAAACCCCTTGGCTCGAACGCGCATCTAGCGTGATCACCTTCCTTGACATGGTTTTTCACAGCAATCATACGGGAATGCTCCTTCCTATTGGTATGGTACCTACAAACAACGATTAGCACTTCGTACGACTCAAAACAGACTCAAATATATGCTAGTGTAAAAGCGACACACACAAGTGATAAAATCAACAATCGAACCCCCCAAACCACAATGTCTAGCCTAGCTTCTTCATCATGCAACATATCGACGTAACTACTACATGCAATACATCACATCATGCTCTTACTAGACAACCAATAACCTTGATAACAAGGTTTCAATTCATACCATAGCAGCGCAAAAATTCGACCAGCATAAATCCTCAATCTCAACTAATAAGCATTCTATCGTAAAATCCACCAACATTACACCAATAAACATATCCTTATGCTAGAAATCAAAGATAAATACATAATGCATAACAAGATATATCATCTAATAGCAAAATACTCAAATCAACAATTTAAGCAAAATTGAGCGTGCAATTGATAGTAAATAACATGTCTAATCATATAAACAACATACCATGCATCAAACAAGCATAATTGAAGCTCAAATTAGAAAACCCCCAAATTCGAAAATTAGGGTTCTTAAAGATGATATCTCAGATCTGCAAATCTAACGAATTAGGATGAAATCTGTTCGGTTAGGATGATAGATCATGTAATAGGCTTCGAATTAAGCTAAAGAACACTCAATTTGGTCAAGAAACGAAGAAGTTATGAAGATTTAGAAGCAAAACCGCACTTTTCGGGTTTTTTGGGAGTATGGATGAAGAAGAATGAAGAAAATAAGGTTTTGGGGTTGAAATCCGCGTTTTTTAAGATCTGGGATGTGGGGCGGTTCGCCCCGTGCTCCCCAATGCGGGGAGTCGGGTCCCGATGTCAAAAAATGCGGTTTAAATCCCGAAACTAATTTTTTCAAAAAACCACTCGAAAATCTCACTCAAACAAAAGCATATACGACACACACATGAACAAATTCGCATATGAGAAGCAAATAGTTCAAGAATGAATGCATGCAGAAAAGCAGTAAAGAAAGCGATAAAAAATTCCGGGTTGCCTCCCGGATAGCGTCATTGTTTAAAGTCTTTGACTCGACTCCTGTCTGCGCCTATCTCCTCTTTTTGCGGGTACTAGACTTCCCCTTCATTGATCTCCTCTCCATGCCACGAACCTGTGAATAAGAAAGAATATAGGCTGCAAGACCACAATAGTGAGTAGTAATATCAGGCGGTTCCGGTGGATCAGGTATGGCTTGCAATACGTGTTGTTTGCCATCCACCTCGATGGTGCAAGTTCTTTGGTAGATGTCCATCACGGAGCGTAGCTTGGTCAAGAATGTTTGCCCTAAGAGTATGACATCCCCCGTCCTAGGTGCAGATGCCGGCATAACTACGAAATTGGTGTTTATTGATGCTTCGCCAATCTTGACCAACACATTTTCACAACGCCCTCGGGTCTCATAAAGGATCCATCCGCCAATTGTACAATAGCCCTTTGCTCAGATAGTTTTCCGATGTTGCCTCTTTTCAAACACATTCAAAGGAATTATGTTTGAGTAGGATCTCGTATCTAGTGTGGCACGGACATCTTCAAGCTCACCAATCCCTACCTTAACATCGAAACTTTTAGGGAGTGGTTCGGGATCCTCTTGCTCCTCATCACTTGTGTCTGAACCTAGGCCATTCTCTTCTTCCTCAGCTTGTAGAAGTTCTTCCTTTATGCAACCCTTGCACCTAACAACCTTCCTGATGGTGATTTCGTCAGGTACATCATCAGCTAATGTAATGGCATTCGACTTCACTGTGCTGCTAGGTAGTTTTCGGTCGATCAACTCTTGCATCTTTTGATGGGCAAGCCTAGTGCTCTCTTCCAACTTATCAATCCTTTCCCTAGTCTTCTCAGAATCTTCCTCATAACGTTTGAGAAAACTTTGTGTGTGATCAACCATCTTCTGCAAGTTCTCCATCAGTAGAGCCGTCTTCGACTTCAGTGGCTCTTTCGGAGCGGGGTTTTCGCAGTGATCATTACCATAGTTCAGCCTACTACGGTCTTGGTTAGGTCCATAAGTTTGGTTAGACGGTGCATATCCTTGATTGTTGCGGTATCCTCTTCTCCAAAATCCACCTCGAGGATTCCTACCGTCTTATCCGTAGCTAACTTCTTGAGTGCCAAACTCCGTAGCAAAGGCTTCTTCTTCTCCTCCTCGAGCCCAGTTGCCATCATCGTATGCCAACTCCGATCTACACATATGGGCCCCATGATCATAGTTTTTGCATATTCGGCATACTTCGTTCGAAACAGCTGTTCCGGTGGCGCTCTTGAGGACTTGCTTCAATTCGTTGGTGAAGCACTCGAATTGATCCCCATTCCCCCTGTACATAGGGGCTTCTTGAGTCGGTGGAGCTTCAGGTCCACGTCTCCTAACCATTTCTCTTGGGTCCTTGAACTGCGAACCCTTTGCAAGCCTTTCGAAAACAGCCCAGACGGCTTCTGCGGTTTCCTCCCAAATATTGCCTCGGCATTGAAAATCCACCACTTGTTGGTTATCGAAGGTTAGTCCATTGTAGAAGTGTTGGACTAAGTCGGAAAGTTCAAAACCATGGTGAGGGCACTTGTTCGTGAGATCTTGGAACCTCTCGAACGCGGTGTAGATGGTCTCATCATAGTCCTGTTTGAATCCAGTGATTTGCGCCTTAAGCGCGGTGGTCAGAGTGTTTGGGAAGTATTTCTCCATGAAAGCTGAAAAAACCTTTTCCCAAGTGTCCAGCGAGCCGGCTGGTAGAGAACTCAGCCATGACTTGGCTCTGTCGCCAAGTCCCATAGCAAAAACCTTCATCCTCAACTCATCCGTTGTTATGTCAGCTCCGGGTCGTGGGAGTTGGTTGACGAAATCATCGATATCGTTCAAGTACCCCATCACATCTTCCCTTGATAAGCCATAGAATCTCGGAAGTTGTTGGAATGCGTGGTTCTTGATCTCCAGATCTCGGGTTGCAGGCGAAAGAACGATCACCGGTCCCCTCATACGATCCTTGGTGGGTTGTACCCATGCCTTCAGTGGTCTAGCTTCTGCCATTCCGTCGATTTCCTTGAAAAGGAGTTGCCTTCTTTGGTGGTAGACTCTATCGATCTCAGCAATTGAATCAGCAAGCGGTATTCCTGCAGAACGTGTATGCGGCATACACAATCTGTAACTGACTAGGAAAGGTTATTAGAAACAGACTAGGAAAGCAGTATTAGAGAGATTAAAAAGAAAAACTAAATCTAATAGAATTAGGAATCTAAAGCTGTAAATAAAAACAAATTAAATAGAAAAAAGGAGTATAGTCCCCGGCAGCGGCGCCAATTTGATGAACGGAGATTTGTCAGGTCTCGATTCAGCAAATAATATTTGTTATTTAGCCAAAGGCAATCCACAACTACAATGAAAACTGTAGTGTAGTAGTAGAATGACTCGAGTGTCGTTCTCTCAGGACTATACTAGCTTTATCAAATCTAATTAAGAAAATAAAACAACAGATAGAAAGCAATAGGGGTTTTCAAGCAGATAATGGAGATTGGTGATAGTATGGTCCTTCTTAACATAATGGGTCGATAATCATGCATAAATTCCTCGGTCTTGCATAGAGATCTTTGAATCAATCTTGTGTCCTGTTGCAAGTATTAAGCACTACGAAGATAATTTGGTCTGACTAGTCAACACTGCTGTCCTAATGTGTTCCGTAATTATTCAACACTACGAAGATAATTGGTCTGATGGTCGACTAGTGTCCATGCGTGCATAATAATCAATACAACATACGAGAATTTTGGTTGCAACTGATCAACGAAATAAAGCAATGACACGGAGTATAATGCGCGATATAGCCATTAGCATGATTATCTTCCCTCGCTAAGAATTCACATACTACCACCAATGATAAGTTTAGCTACTCATAATAGGCATGCAATCAATAGCAATTATAGAAGAAAACATATTGAAAGAAGAATAAAATAAGTAGATAAAAACTGTAAGATACAAAGTTACCGAGGGTTGTCAATCTCCGGATGATTGCGATCCTACGCGCTCCAATCTGCTATGAAAAAGTATCCCCTAAGCTACGGAACTCCCAGGACAGGCCCCGGGAAGTTCCTACCTAAAACTATAGAGAGAGGTGAGAAAGTAGGCTTGGAAAGATATGATTTTCGGAGAGAAAACTGAGCACTATATATAGGCCCGAAATTACTCCGGGGCGGTTCGCCCCCTGACTGCGGCGGTTCGCCCCCCAGTTTTTCGCAGAATTTCCGCGTTTTTCGACGCGGATTTGGATTTCTTCACCTTTTCGGACTCGGTTTATGACTTCTAGTAGCCTTCTAACCTCCAGATTCGGCCCCTAGACTCCAAATCCTATCTGGAAACCTTCAGATACTCCAAATAGGCTTCTGGAACACCAATTCCTTGTAGACTTCAATATAAATGCCCCGAAAGCTCCGAATTTCAACCAAAACCTGTAAAATAAAATATAAAGGGAAACGTGACACTATTCTAATAAAATATACTAAAATATAGCTAAATTATCATAGAGGATAGCTAAATTAGGTGAAAAAGACTCGAATGAAAGTGTAAAATACATATTCATCACCAAACTGAAAGAAAGAACTGATGATCGCTATTTTCCAGAAGGTTCTGTTTTTGTAAAACCACAAGTAGTAGAAACTAAAAGTTCTAAACCCAAAGGCAAGAAACTCAAGGGATCTACTGCTAGTGAGAATTCTTCTACTTCGAAAAGAATCTATAAATGCAGTTACTGCAAAAAAGAAGGTCACATCAAACCTTACTGTAGGTCTTTTCACAAAACCTTTATGAAGAAACAGGATAGTTCAAAGGAGTTAACTTAGGAGTCTCCTAACACCTCTGATAAAACCTTATCTACTGCAACATCAAGTTCTCCCTCTCAGTCTGATAAATCTAATGACCTCACATGTAATGTTGTTTTAGCTGTTGTGGATACTGACATTGCAGGTACATGGTACTTTGATAGTGGTTGTTCCCGTCATATGACTGGAAGGAATGAATTTCTAACCAATTTTGTTGCTAGGGACTCTGGAACTGTCACTTATGGTGGTGGAACCAAAGGAAAAATTCTTGGTACTGGTGTACTGAATGTTACAGGATTTCCAGCTTTGAAGGATGTTTATCTGGTCGATGGACTTAAGGCGAATCTTATTAGCATTAGCCAACTGTGTGATGCTAACCTTAATGTCAAATTTGACAAAACTTCTTGTACTGTTTACAATGCTGCAAATAAGTGTGTGAGGACAGGTCAAAGGTCAGGTGATAATTGCTATTCGACTGGTAGTCACTTGCTGTGCAATCAAGTCAAGATAGAAGATGCACAACTCTGGTATCAAAAGCTTGGTCACATGAACTACAGGAGCATGGACAAACTGCTCAAACAGGAAGCTGTTCAAGGTGTGCCAAAGCTTTCCAAATCAGGAAAAATTGTGTGTGGTGATTGTTTGAAGGGTAAGCAGACACAAGTTGATCACAGTGTTGCTCAACCCTCGGCGCAACCCTCAGGTACGACTTCATGTTTTGAACTTATGCACATGGATCTTATGGGTCCTATGGAAGTTGGTACTGTTAGTGGTAAGAAATATGTGTATGTGATAGTTGATGACTTTTCTAGATTCACATGGGTCTTTTTCTTAAGAAATAAGTCTGATACTTTTGATGCTTTCAAAATTCTGCATGCTAGAGTTAAGAACATGTATCACTCATCTATTAAAAGGATTCGTTCTGATCATGGAAAAGAATTTGAAAATTCAACTTTTTCTAACTTTTGTGATAAAGAAGGAATTTTCCATGAGTACTCTGCACCCAAGACACCTCAACAAAATGGGATAGCAGAACGTAAGAATAGAACTTTACAAGAGATGGGTAGAGTTATGCTTAGTTCTATGAGTATTGCAAAACGTTTTTGGGGGAAGCATTTAACACAGCATGCCATATCATTAACAGAGTGTTTTTGAGACCAGGAACTTCTATGACTCCATATGAGATTTTGAAAGGCAAGAAACCCAATTTGAAATATTTCCATGTTTTTGGTTGTGTTTGCTACATTCTTAATGATAGAGATCAACTGTCTAAACTAGATCCTAAAAGTGATAAAGCTGTTTTTCTTGGCTACTCGGACAATAGTCATGCCTATAGGGTGTACAACCTAAGGACCAAGACTATTCAAGAGTCAGTCAATGTTACTTTTGACGATTCTCTTAGTATGACAGGTAGAAAGGATGAAGCAGGTACTCTGGAAATAGTTCAATTGCCTACAGGTACTCAAAACATGCATGTCGACAGACCAGCAAATCCGACATCAGGTGGAGTTACTCAAGGAGTTGACCTAACTCCTGCCTTAACTCCCGCGGCTGCTGCTGATACGGAACCTGAAAATCCTACTTCTAAGGATCCGTTGCCACCACCTCCCAGTCCTGAATCCACTACTGATACAGTAACTGCTGCTGCAAGTGACCCATCTACTGACACCGATGAGGATCAAGAAGAAGAAGCGGATGAAGGGGATGCTACTGATGGTACTCCTTCCACGCGGCTGAGAAGAAAAGCCAAAGTTGATTACAGAAAGCTTGCAGGTCTTAAGGCCAATATGGTAATGACATGTGCTTGTTGTTCTTATACGGCACATGCTAAGGTACGCCATACTTGTTATGTATCTTCTATTGAGCCTAAGAATGTCAAAGAAGCCTTAACTGATTCACTTTGGATAGTGGCTATGCAAGAAGAATTGAACCAGTTTGTTAAGAATAAAGTTTTGACCTTAGTACCTAGACCTAACAATACAAATGTTATTGGTGCTAAATGGATTTTTAATAATAAAAGTGATGAAACTGATACAGTCGTTAGAAACAAAGCTAGGTTAGTAGCCCAAGGCTATACACAGGTAGAAGGAATTGACTATGATGAAACCTTTGCTCCTGTTGCTAGAATTGAATCTATTAGACTGCTTCTTGCTATTGCATGCTACTTAAAGATAACTTTGTATCAAATGGATGTTAAAGGTGCTTTCTTGCATGGCAATATTGATGTTGATGCTTATATGGAACAACCTAAAGGCTTTGAGGATCCTTTTCACCCTGATTATGTGTACAAACTTGATAAAGTTGTTTATGGTCTCAAACAAGCTCCTAGAGCTTGGTATGAGAAGCTAACTGAGTTTTTTCTTGAGTTTGGCTTTATTCGAGATACAGGTGACAGGACTCTCCTTATTCTCATAATCGACTCTCATATCTGTGTCGCTCAAATCTATGTGGATGATATTGTGTTTGGTTCTACTGATAAAACTCTTCTTGACAAGTTTGTCAAAACTATGTCTTCTACGTTTGAGATGAGTATGATAGGTGAGTTGAACTACTTCTTGGGGTTGCAAATCAAACAGCAAAAGGATGGATTGTTCTTAAATCAGTCCAAATATGCAAAGAACCTTGTGAAATGGTTTGTCCTGGACAATGCAAAGGTGCTGAAAACTCCTATGAGCTTTAGCGTGAAGATCAGTAAAGAAGGAGAAGGTGAAAGTGTTGATCCCACTTTATACAGATCCATGATTGGTAGCTTGCTATATCTATCAGCCTCTAGACCCGATATTATGTATGCGGTATGTGTGTGTGCTAGGTATCAGTCTGATCCCAAAATCACCAACCTAAACGATGTCAAGAGAATCCTCAGGTATATTTCTGGCACCATTGAACTTGGTATATGGTATACTAGAGATACTTCTTTACAACTTGTTGGTTTTTCTGATTCTGATTGGGCTGGAGATCTTGATGATAGGAAGTCTACTAGTGGAGGATGTTTTTACTAGGAAATAACTTGGTTTCTTGGTTTAGCAAAAAGCAAAATTGTGTCTCATTGTCTACTGCTGAGTCTGAGTATGTTGTCGCTGGTAGTGGTGCCACGCAGCTTCTTTGGCTTAGATCTATGTTATCTGATTATGGTCTTAACTGTGAGTCAGTTTTTTTATTATGAGATAACTTAAGTGCAATACATTTGTCCCATAACCCGGTTCGTCATTCTCGGTCTAAGCATATAGACATAAGACATCATTTTTTGAGAGAACTTGTTGAGGCCAACATTCTAAGTATGGATCATATAGAAACAACCAACCAACTTGCTAATCTGTTCACCAAGCCCTTAGATACTGAGAGATTTTTAAGTCTTAGGAGGTCTCTTGGTCTTTGCTTTCACTAAATTTAGGAGTCGGCCAGGGATTAGCTTAACACCACAGTTAACTCCTGTAGAATGCATGTGGTGTGCGTGTGTCATTTTTTTATTTTTTTATTTTTTCTCTTTTTATGTGTCTGTGTGTATGTGAAAAAGCATGAATCTTTGTGATCAGTCTATGTACTATGTTGCAAGTAAGCTAGAAGTTTGGCTTTCTGGAATGCATAAGTGAAAGAGATTTCCCTAAAAAGTAATAGTCCCTGTTGACACCTTGTTTTGCTCATTTATTGGAAGCCCTCTCCTGGAGCTTGAGCAGCTCACAATAATATGAATGACAGTTAGTCTTTCATTAGGAACCTTGAATTTCCTTTGCATATTATATGCCTTTTCACAGGAGAAAGAGCACATAGGGGCCTTGAATTTCCTATGTAGCTAAACAAGTGCCGCAAAGGCAAGGAAAGTAAAATGTGTCGCTGGTTTTCTGGCAATCTTTGGGTCTCAAGTCTATGAAGGTTTGGAAAGAAACAAAAGCAAAAAGTTGCATTAAATAATGAACAACACTAAACAGAAAATATATATATATATATATATATATATATATATATATATATATAGTTTCTTGATCGAGTGTTGCAAATTCGCCCATGGACATTGCACTGAGCTAGATTTAAACAAAGACCAGAAGGCAACTTGTTTCAAACGTCTTCTAAAATTTCAGGTGAAATATACAGGTGAGGCTTTTATAAATATGGGAGTTTCTTGATCGAGTGTTGACCCGGAAGTTGAGCAACTCCTTACCCAACACCTCTGGACTGATTGTGAATTTTCTATGTGATTTCATAAATGTGTTTTTATTTTTTTTTATTATTCATTTTTATTTTTTTGTTGTGTCTAAAATTCTTAGGCTGTGGTGTTTTGTTAGTTATTCATATAGGTCGTGTTAAGGGGGAGAGTAAATTATGCATGGGGTTGGGAATTTTGTTTTCTATTACATTAAGGAATTGTGTTATTTCTTAAATACAAAATATCCTCCCTTAGTTTAATTCCTAAAATTTATTTCTTTGTCCTGATCGTGAATTTGTTTCAAAAAATATTTTTTATGTTTGGTATACCATATATCTTGTTTTTTGGTGCTTGCTAACCATTTTTTTCAGACATATTTTATCTCAAATATACCAAAACTATTTTTGAGAAGGATCTTGACACTATTTAGGAATTAGCTAGCATATACATCTACCCAAACACTCCCTTCCCAATTTCTACACAAAACCGCTTCATCTCCTTCTCTCTCTCATCTGCTCAACCTTGCCGTAAACCTCCCCATACTCGCCGCGCTCAAAACTCAACATCCGGCCATCTCTCTCCAATTTAACCATGGATTCACCTAACCCATCTCAAATCAACCCTTCTTCACCGGTTTCTCCACACCACGAACCCGCTCAAGCTACGGCCGATACGGTTTCGCCATTGACGCCGTCGGAGCTAGCCGACGCGATACTTATTCTCGGCCAAAAAGTCGTTTCACCGCCCGCGCAGAGGTTTAGACCGATTCCAAAAGCAAAATGGTATCTACTCCCAAGGTAACTACTTCTGTTGCTCCAATTTTGCCTATTCCTCCGTTAGATACTCAAGGGTCGAATGTGTTGAATGCTCTTGATAATATTGGGGTTGAGTATAGTAGTACTACTGATGGTACTGAGAATGGTGATGATTCGATTTCTAGTGATGATTCTTTGATGGTTTTATTGTCTGAGCCTGTCCGTAAGTCACCGGCTAAGGGTAAACGCAAATCTGTGCGTGTGCCCATGACTAGGTCCACTAGACGGAAGTTGATGCTTGCGAGTGATGATTCGGTTGAGTTAGAGCCGGGTGATGATAATGAGGTGCCCATTACTGATGAGCCTACACAGGGGGTTAGTCAACCACCTACTGGAACAGGTTCAACTCCGGATCTTCAGGAAGGTTATTTGTCTGAAGCTTCTACTTTTGAGAAATCTGCGTATAATGCCACTTACTATACAGAGGATTTTGCTACAGATTGGTCTATTTTTAGAACTAGGAAGCTTGTTACAGAAGTTGAGATGAATGAAGCTGAGTTGCGGAAGCATAATCTGTATGCTTTCCTAGAGAAGTTGCAGTGGCTTGCTACAGTTAGAGGTCATGCCCCTTACAGCGCAGCAATTGTGAAGGAGTTTTACTGTAATTTATCCTCCAACACTTGTGATCCTGATCACCCTAAGTATGGAAGAATTTACTTGCGGGGGAACTTCTACAATTTTTCATCTGACCTCATTAATGACTACTTTGGAATTCCTGAAGTTGAAGAGCATCATGTTTCAGATTCTAAGCTTGATGAGGTGATATCCACAATCATTGGTGGTCAAATCACTACGTGGAATTCTAAATCACCAGTGTCTAAGCTTACTCCTTTGATGACTGTGCTACATGCTCTATCCATTCGCAACTGGATTCCAACTTTCAACACTTCCCAGCTTACTCAAGAACATGCCATCTTTCTCTACAAGCTTAAGACAGGTATTCCTATCAATCTTGGAAAAGAAATGTTCCGTCATATTTTTCTCAAAAAGAAAGGCACCAAAGTATTTCTTCATCTACCTCATACCATCTGTGGGATTCTGTCATATCAAGGCCTTGTGCTCCGGCCTAAACAGATGTTGTGGTCTCTTGTGCTGATGAGTATAAAGTGTACAGGACAGTTCTGACCAAGCCAGGCAATGATTTACATTGGAAAGAAGCTACAGATGAGGGAGTTGCTCCTGAGGTTGCTCAACCTGCTATCTCAACTCCTCCATCTTCTACTGTTCCTTCTGCTACTGCTCCTAATTTTCCTACTGATCCAATCCCACCTCCTTTTGCGGCCACTTATGGATTTCTTCAAGGCATTCCTCCTTCAGCAGATGCATTAGCTACCTTCGATAGTATGGTTGCTCCTAAAAGAGCTCAGTTGGTTGCAATCCAAGCTGAAATTGATGGGCTCTTATGTTTGAAAGCAATCTTGGGTTTTGCTTCTACTGGACACCAAGGGGGAGAAAGTGGTACAAGGGGAGAAGAAGTTGCTACTCAGGGGGAGAATCAAGCTTAAGGGCGCTGAAGATGAGATATGAGAAAAGAGAGTTCTGGACTGAAGATGAAGTTTCTGGATTTTTCTAACTTTTTCTTTTTCTTATTCCTTTCTTTTGAACTCTTTATTTGCTCTCGGAGTCTGTTCCGAGTTTTTACATTTATATATAATATTGACAATATGTTCTATGCTAAGTAGTTTCTGCATATGTTTAAGGCTTTAGGATTTAGTTAGTATTTATGTGCTTATCTGCTCTATGTGTTAGATTGCTCTAACAATTTGTGACAGGTATGCATGGTGTCAAGTAAAAGGCAAAATAGGGGGAGATTGTAAGTCTATGTGTTGGAGTTAAAGTTGTTCTGGTTTAACTCCTATGTCTGTCAACAATACACTTAACGTATTTTTATCGTGTTTTACCTTTACTTAACAACTAACTAGTTCCACAGCTGTAGATATTTATTGTGTGCAGGAAACTAGCTTACAAAACGTTGCAATAGGAGGAAGTCGATTCCAACAAGGAGATCGACTGACAGAAGAGAGCGCGTATGAACAGAACTCAAGAAGGAGAAAGAATCCAAGTAGGAATACAATTTCTATTTGAAGAAGGAGGACGAAATCAAGTCTAGATTCAGAGTTTGAAGTCGTTCAAAGTTGATGTCCTTATTAGCGATGAAGTCGGCTACGCGTTTCCTGATTGGAATCGATCAAGTACTTCAGCACTATATATACCAACATCAACGTTGAAGAAGACAGATCTCGAGAGCAAGAAGTTTACAACCAAAGAACTCGTTATAGTCTTTATTGTTTAGTTGTTTGTTTTTCGAGTCTTTATACTAGTTTATATTCTAGATCTCTCTAACAGCGTATTGAGGATAGAATAGATAGAAGGGGATTCTATATCATCGTGAGGTGACTAGTATTGTTTCAGCTAAGATAGAATAGGGAGTATACAGCGTTGTACGAACATATTCTTCTTAGTGGTTTTTCTGCCTTGACTAGGAATCAAGCAAGCTATCAAAAGCTGCTTGAAAATTTACAAACACAGGTTCTTATTTACTTTTCGCTGTGCTTAATATTCTGATATATATTACTTGTGTTTGTCTGACTAATCTACAGGACGTAGTTGTGGTTTACTGAGGTGTTATCGTACGAGTTGTTCAACATCTTCGATAACTCCTGCTTACTGGCGCGAATTGTTCCTATTAACAAGTTATTATCGATCCTTAATTCTTTCACACCTTACATAATTTATTCTTCTCTTCAGGCTTCAGCACAACCACTTCTGCTTATTGTTGATTAACCGAGTCCAAGCAACAAGTATGTAAAATTTACATGCTTTCACCACCTACAGCAAGAAAAATACACACACTTGCATAAGCCCATCATCACTCATGTTTAAGCCTCAAATTCTGGTTCAAGAAATAATACTGAACTTAAAATCCTAATCAAATAAAATTAATCAACAAATTGTATTTCCAATAAGCAAAACCGCTGTGCTCGTAGTCACTGTACATCGAAACCGCTGCTAATATTTTCTCTAAGCGGTTTAGTGTATGTGTGTGTATCTATGGTCAATTTTATATTGTACCCCATTAGAGTTTCTAGTTACACTTGGATCTCTGTTATAATAGGTATTACATGTGTAAACCTTCTAGGCAGCTTCGTTCTGGTTACAATCGCGTTCCAAACAACGACTTGCTTGAGTCCAACCAATAACCACCATGCTATTCACTACAAGAAAAACCAGGTTTAGTGACGGATGCGCTACATGACATCGATCCGTCGCTAAAGGCCATTAGTGACGGATGGCCCGTTGCTAAATAGGTCGTCGCGAAAAGTGACGTCGCTAATGAGAAAAGCGACGGATGAAATCCGTCCTTCCATTTAGCGACGGATAAGAACATCCGTCGCCGAGTTCACCGTTGACCAAACTTGAGACGGATGATTTTATCCGTATCTATATTTAGCGACGGATAATGTTATACGTCGCTTTTTGGTTGTTACACGTGTTCAATGTTGGACAGAGGAGATTTGGCGACGGATGATATAATCCGTCGCTGATTTTTCTGGAATAATGTTTTTTTTTTTGTTTTTATTTATTGGTTTTTTCCTTTTTTTTTTTTTAGTTGTACACCTCAAATACATACAAATTTTCCTAACTAAAAATTATATACAAATATATACTAATTAGTTAAGCATTCAAAAAATGTTAATGAAAGTACAAATTGTCCTAAAGAAAAGAAAAAAAAAGATGTTCGAAAAAAAAACAAATTGTTCGAAATAGAAAAGAAGTGTTCGAAAAAAAAGAGTACTACTACGAAGATCCGGGAGTGTCGTCATAGACCATGAAGAAGTCGGGAGGTGGCTCGGTACCGGGGGGGCATACTTCGCCATGATCCAGTCGATGGATTTCTTGAAGCCATCCCTCATCCTCGCATGCGCTTCCTTCAACCAAGTAGTTTCCTGGGCCTGCTGTTGGACAGTCATCCTCAGCTGCTGCTGCTGGAGGTACTTGGGAGGCAAATCGACTTGTCCCCGTTGGCGCTTGGAGCTGGAGGTGGAGGCACCCTGACTGGCCGTCTCTGCTATGGCCTACGAGAGGTTGCCCATGCCGAAGACACGCCCCTTCTCATCGAACTGGACGATCTCGAGAAAGATGACGTTCTCCTCCTCGACTGTGAGAGCAGTCCTGGCCAGGAACTCCTCCTGAAAATTCAAACAAACAAGATTTAGTATGTTATTGATCG
Organism: Plantago ovata; assembly: GCA_028274465.1. NCBI lineage: Eukaryota > Viridiplantae > Streptophyta > Magnoliopsida > Lamiales > Plantaginaceae > Plantago > Plantago ovata. Next base: position 35,605,293 of record CM051457.1, read on the forward strand.
AAGAGGCACATATTCAACAAAAGTTTAGGAATTGAAAAAAAATAAAACTTACCGCGATTTTTTTGCTACGCTCACTAGGGAAGATCATCCGTTCATCCTTATCGAGCTCCCCGTGAGCCTCACAGAAGTGCTCCCACATGGTCGGCTCCCTCCCCTCCGATATCTTCATCAAATATAGACAAATTAATTAATGATTGAATTGAAATAAGACTTTACAAAAAAAGAAAATATTACAAAGTAACTCAATTCAATATAACTAACCGCGTCCAGATGGCGCGCCAACTGGGATTTCGAACCCAGTCTATGCTTCACCGAGTCTGTCCCATCCGGTGGATTATGGGCCCAGTTCTCCATGTTCTGCTCCGCCAGCCTGTGGGTGTTAAGGTCCTCATCCCAATACTTGATCCACTCGGGCCACTCGTCCTCCCCAATCCATCCCGGCTTCTTCCGGATCTTCTTGATCTTGGAGATCTTCTTCCGGAAGGTCTCGGAGCCTTCATGTTCGAAGGCGTACCTCAGGTCCAAAGTCTTAATGACTCATAACATAATGCCAAAAAATAAAACGAAACGTCAAAGCACATTCATCAGTCCGTTCAAAACATGGAATGGGAAACAAAATATACATATTCAATCAAGTAATTGTGCACAGTCTAACCTAACATATACCATATACTATGACTAATTGAATAGATAGTAACACAAGTGAATCATTTTCGAAAATGGAGTTGTAAACCAGTACTACCAATTCTACTACTACTTCCAACATAGCACAAGTACTACCAATTCTATTACTACTTCCAACACAGCACGAGTACTACCAATTTTACTACTATTTCCAACATAGCACAAGTAAAAATAAAACCTTAAGCCTTACATCTCAATTCGAAAACAAGCTAACCTTGTTCTTAACCTCAATTTGGAGAAAAATTCTAGATGGGACAATAACATTGGGAAATTAAACAAATCTGACAAAAGTCAAATTGGAGAAATTAGGGTTACTAACCTATATCAAATGAAGATGAGAAAGGGAAGGAAGAACTCCGGTGGAATGGCGGTGCGGTGGCGGAATGCGGGCAGTGGTGGTGGCGGGACAGTGGTGGCGTCGATGTGTGTTGGTGGCACGAAAGAGAAGGCGGGGCAGTGGTGGTGGCACGAAAGAGAAGGCGGGGCAGTGGTGGCGTCGATGTGTGGTGGTGGCGCGGCAAGCAGCGTCGACGTGCGGTGGTGGTGGAGTCGTTAGGGATTTGGAGATTTAGGGGAAATGGGGAAGAAGAAAGACTTCCCCGATCTGTAAATAAAAGTATAGCGACGGATGAGTTAATCCGTCGCTATATTTTTATTTATTTATTTATTTTAATTTTTTAATTCAAACCAAATTCTCTTCAACTAAATTTAGAGACGGATAAGTCTATCCGTCACCAAAATAGAGATGGATAGACCTTATCCGTCGCTAAACTGGAGTCGGATTGGGTAAGCTCAGTTCGTCCTTATCCGTCGCTATGCATAGCGATCCGTCACTAAATAGCGACGGATGGAGTCCGTATCTAATGATCCGTCGCTAGATGCCTGATTTCTTGTAGTGATTCTTATAGTTCCACAACTATCTTTTACTAAGGTACTTGAAAACTGGGGATATGACGATGTTAAAATATGACTAGATCGTTCAAATACGTTCTAAGACGAATTATAACAATCCAGTTTATTACACCGAAGTATTGAAAATGCTTCAGTTCAATTCAGGTTCATAAAGTTTTGTTAAGATAAGTTTAGAATTTCTTAGACGAAAACAGCGGCTCATGAAATTTAATATGAAATAAGGAGATAGTGAGATAGAGTAGAGTACTACTATAGAGATAATTACATATGGCTCAACCATTACATCGATAGGGGAGTCATAAGGTGGTGCAGCGGTAAGGAGTTCGACTAGTGAAGGAGTGGTACAGGGTTCAATCCCCGCCGGTGGCGGAGTTATAAGGTTATTTTAGGTCTGGAGAAATAAGGTGGTTTAGGAAGTTTGTATAGCCTTAGTGTAGGATTATTTGTAATATTTTCCGTTTTTAAAAAAAAAAATCCATTACATCGATAGACACTTTGCATTGTGGTCATGTTGTGCCAACAATTATAACAAGGGTAAATTACAATATACCACCCTGCTAGAGACCCTAATTACAAATCTTACCTCGTTAGTTGAACAATTACTAGTAGTCACAGAGACCGAAAAAATATTGTTGACCACCGTTATTCATTTTTAATTTTCTCCGGCCAAACAAGGCCTTAGTTATTTAAAACTCATTTTTCCTTTTCTTTTTTTTTTTTTTTATCTTTTCTCTTTTTTTTTTATTCCATCTTCTTCTTCTTAGAGTTCTGGTACCAGAATTAATTCCGGTACCGGAACTACTACAGCTCCGATAGAGCTGTAGACCTCCGGTCAGCTCCTATTGGAGCTGTTTTTACAGCTCCTATTGGAGCTGTAACATAGCCCCTTTCCGGAGCTGTTTAATAGCTCCGATCATGAGCTGTATTTTTTTTTGTTTTTTGAAGTTTTGGTGTTGTGTTGATACAAAACCTTAATTTGGGGTTATTTTATAATAATTGTTAGTTCATTTCAAAATTTATATATTTTTTGTGGTTAATTTGAAATAAATTAAAGTTAATTAATTTTGTAAAATAAAATAGTTTAGAGGCAAATGTGTAAATGATGAAAAGTTAAGGTGTTTGGCTCTAGCCCTTAATTTGAAAAAAGTAAAGTTTGTGGGAGTATCTGTAATTATTTTTGTCTAACATGGAACTGCATGTAATTGTTAAACTAAGAGGGTAAAATATATAATTAACCAAATTAACAGGGGTGTATATGCAAATTATTGTTTCAGAATTATGTTTGGGCAAAAAAACAATGTTATGTTGACGAACTTAAACCTAACTCTTCAATATCCAATAATCAAACATACCTTATAATTTTCTTTTTTTCCTTGTTTTTTAATCCTTTATTTTTTGTTGTTCCATTTTCTTCCTTATCTCTGATATCATGAATGATTCGGATACTGGATCTCGGCTCCGATTAAAGCTTTGATAAGCTCCACTCGGAGCTGGAGCAGCTCTCATCAGAGCTTGCCGGAACTAGATCGGAGTTCGGATCCAACTCCTTTAGAAAATATAAAATAATTGCCTTTATTTTGCAACAAAATTTGTGACCGTTTTGAAATTTTAAAAAGTAATGTGAGCTACGTTAAATATTTTTGTTTTAATGTGATAAAATTTAAAATATTTGAGTCAGAATTGTAATGAATGAAAATTTTGGACAAATTCAAAATTCAATATTTGAGCAGGGGTAAAAAATACTTTTCATATTTAAAATCATCAAAATTTAAATCTATACACTTGGATATAATTAAAATTATTAAAATTACCTAAGAAGTCATATGCAAAGTGGAATTGCATACACTTGGACAATCTATGAATGCGTCCAAATGAAACACCTAATTAAGATCAACTTCATCCCTCCTAAGATACAATATGATCATGTGTATAACAGTCAAACAATGTCCTCCAGCAAATTTTGGTCACCAAATAGGTAAAATAGAGTATTTTATTACTTTTTTTCTCTTTTTCTTTAATTGTCTATCGTCCCGACAAGAATAAAGTAGTTTAAAAATAAATGTAAAATTAAAATGAAAATTGTTTAAGATAGAGTATGCGGTTGGAGAGGTGAAAATTTGAATAAAATAGAGTATAAGAGTCGGAGAAGAAGATATAATAGAATTTGATGTGAGTCAAATAATAATGCGACATAAGATAGAGTTTGATGGTCGAGATATTTTAAATTTAAACACCTCGTTTATACCCTATGTTCTGAAACCCGGACCCGGGGTTAAACTGAAAAATCATCTCGGAGTGTCAACCTGGGTTGACCAGGGTCAACTCGGAAGGTTGACCCGGATGACGTAATAAATATATAATTTTTTAAAATTAAAAGTAAATAAAATATACTTTTGACAAGAAATTATTATGCATATTTACCAAATAAAGTAAATTTCATTGCCTATATATAAAATAATACGTGAAAAAAGTAAAAAAAATTCAAACAAACAAACTTTTTTTTTTACTAATTTTGTGTTTTTGGGCTAAATCCGTGCCAACTCGGGTTGATCCGAGGTTAAATCTGCAAAATCTTGAAAGTATATATGTCCTAGAGACAACCAACATTAAGGACGATATGTACTTTATCACATTCAGCTTATTGGTATGTATTTATGTTACATTTATTTAAGCATACATAAATACAATTAGCATTATATTTACTGAATAGATTATTTGGTTGTTTGAATTATTCTGTAAGATGTTCCCAATGACTAAAGATAATCACCAAGTTAGTGGGAGCTTGTGTGTCAGAACTTAAGTCCTAAAATTAGCCACTAGTTGATGGTCATTGTGATATGGGATATCTTGATGCGATAGAGACTAGCATGTGTTGCATCAGATCCTTTGAGGATGGACACATGGACACTTTGGAGAGCGTTGGCATACCCAGCAGAGAAACCATTTGGTGAATTCTATTTAAGTGTCTATGGGAGTATCGGATTGTAGGGTGATGTAATAGTCCTCAGATTTGAGGTCAATACTACATCATATGTGGAATAATATACTTTGACCATGCGCAACGCTTGCACTCTTAAAGTAAGGTAGATACGACATGCGTTGGGTATATTACGAAGCATATGGTGTGAGTGATTGGACCAAGATCAGGATTCATTCCTCCGAATAGATTCAAGGAGAGAATACTCTACATGTCATATTTATTGCGAACATTCGTCAGTGGCCACTGCAAAGATATATGTCAAAATGGTGTTTGGACATAATCATCTAGATCGACTAAGAAGATTGAGAGACAATGGATGAGTTATTGGAATAGACACTAATTCATATTCTAGACTCATTCGAGAATGAAAGGACCGTATCATCAAAGTACTCTACATCACAGGCAGTTTGTATCTACTCAATAAACGTTCCTTACATATTAGTATTTTCTAGTGTCGATTGTCTAGGAATATTCACTGAGACCTTGATTGGATCATTGCCTGATATGTGAGGGCCTACGGGTCACATACAACTAGGTGATAATTCTCCCTATTAAGAATTGGAGTAAATTAAATGTCAATTGGTTTAATAACATTTGATTTAGTATTATTAAGGACATTTCATTTGATAGAAATTATTAAGTTATAATTAGATTTATGACTTAATTACTATATTGAATAAAATATCAATTGTATTGATAAATATTTAATTTAATATTATTGAGAAGGTTCTATCTGATAGAAATAATTACTTAATTAAGTTGAATTGGATTCAATGGATTAATTTATACTTTTAGAAAGTAAATTAATTAAATTAGATTTAATTAATAAAGAAAGAAAAGAATAATTAAATTAAATTAGATCTAATTTAATTAAAGTTAGAAAGTGCATTTGAACCAATTTAAAATAAAGTTCAAGTGCTAAAAGCCCAAAAGAGAAAGATCGTTAGTGATGGACTTCAAACCCGTGACCTCCAAAAAATTAGCCTACACACATACCACTTGGGCCAAGTCCATGTATAACAATATTAGGGTTTTCTGTCAATAAGGCATAGGCGGCCAGACAGAGGGGTTTCATTATGATGAAATGTGTTGTTGATGTATATGTGGCCAAGAGCTTTTTTTCATCTTTCCGGTTTCTTCTACACGGTTGTAGGGCTGTTTTTCGAACCGAACGAACCGAACATGGACCTTATCGAACGTTCGTTCGTTAAAGATATATTTGTTCGGTTCGTGTTCGTGTTCGATCGAACACATGACTATTTGTTCGGTTCGTGTTCGTTACTTTTTTGTAATGTTCGTGTTCGTTCGTTTTGTTCGTTGGAATTCGTGTTCGTTTTGTTCGTTCGTGTTCGTTTTGTTCGTTCGTTTGGTTCGTTTTGTTCGAAAATGCAAGAAAAACCTGAATTAACAACCGTAGTAATTAAAAATGAAAAACTTTTAAGCTCAAATATCTAAAACCATTTCCAGAAGCCTAATAACAGCTTCCAAAAATACATAAAAGTCTAATGATTCGAGGTGCGCAAAATAACATCCATAATTCAAGAAATTACATAAGTTTCATTCCCATTCTCTTCCATTGGCTCCAAACTTTTTGAAGTAGACATCTAAAATATACATATATATATACTATGTAATTAAATATGATGTAATGTAATATAAACACAAGGAAACTACTATATTGAATAGTACGAATTCGAATATGAATCAAAAGACAATATATTGAAGATTGAAGAGTACTGTTCAAAGCGGAGTGGATTCGCGGACTGTAGTGGTCGCCGCCGCCGGAGATGATGGATTCGCGGGGTAGGGATTCGCCGGGGTAGATGGATTCGCGGACTGTAGTGTAGTGGTCACCGGAGATGATGGATTCGCCGTGGTGGTGGACTTGCGAGAGAGGAGAAGAGACAGATCGCCGATCGAGAGGGAAGAGAAGAGAAAGAGGCGTGACTGCGTGAGTGAGTTTAGATCTAGGATTGTGAAGTGTGGTTGTAGAAAGAAAATGGGTATTATGCATATATATTTATTTATTATAAAAAATATTAATTATTAATAAATATTACATTTTGTTCGCGAACTTTTCGCGAACAATCGGACATATATTAATGTGTTCGTGTTCGGTTCGCTAAGAACTCGAACATGTTCGCGAACATGTTCGAGTTTGACCGAACCGAACACGAACCGAGCGTTGACCGAACGATTTCGCGAACTTTTCACGAACGTTTGGTTCGTTAACAGGCCTACACGGTTGTATTCGTTCTAACTCCTTTGTTTTCTTTTTTGATTAATTCTCATTTTATTATGATATTTGAGATTTCTTGTCTTGCTTAATGTAGATTTTGAATATGGATTTCCTGGCATCCATGGAGAATTTATCAACGAAGAATTGAACTACATTTGACTTGATTTTGAGGGTACGTAGGAATTGTTCTGAGTTCATTCAGATTTTTTAGAAGATCATCAATTTGTTCCTTGAACAAACTCATGATTAGATCAATGATTAATGGAAGCTGGAAGTTGTATAACGGGTAAGTACATTTACATGGAGTATGTTAAATAATCATTCAATCAACGATCTATATAAGAAAATTTTTGAATTCCGCTGCATTGACCTTAGAGGTAATTTCATACACTTACGTAACAAATCTCAGATCCAAGATTTTGTATAAAATTCCGGAAAAGCCTCCGGGTCGGGTTTGAAATCAGAGCTTATATACAAGCCCAAAATGCACCCTTTTTATTTGCCCCATTTTTTTGCTTTCTATTTCCTTGTGACAAAAATGTAGCGTCATTTACCAAAAACACCTTGCTCTCTCTGTTTCTCGTCTTCCTCTCTCAGATCAATTTTTTTTTGTTTCTTGGTGACCGATTCAGTTCACGATTATTAATTCACCATGAAGTTTAGTTGATTTTATTCCTGTTATCGTCATTCCTGGTTTTAGTCTCTCTTAATTTATTGTTTGTGTGTCTGTTGTGTACAAGTAAATTTTATGCATATCATTTGTTCTCGTTTTGGATTTTTTTTGTTCGTTTTCTTTTTTTTGCTGTAGATGTTTTCTGATTAATTCTTGTATAGATGAAAGTGGAGATTTATATTCACAATTTTTTTCTGGTCTTTGGTAATTTGTATGAACAACATAACTTATAATGATTTTGAAATTTTGTGATTATTACTACTTGTTTGTTCTGTGTTATTGAATGAACTGGCCTGTGACATAATATATTGAAATCTGATGCCTTCAGTTCGTGGGCATACTTTTTCATTTTTGTTTGCAGAGCATTACATTCGATATTCACAATGGTTAGGATTATACTACTCGGCCGATATAATCCCCAAAAATGATGCAATTAGTAGGATTATGGTAAATGAGTACTTCTGCTTCAACTAGATTATGTGAGAGGTAATAGTAGTGTTTCATCTGCAATATACTAATGTCTATCCTGATTTTCAATGCAGGAAACCGAAGACTAGGCCAAACAATAACCAAACTTCAATATGTAGCTAATAAAATGGTCTTGGAATGTGCATAAGCATAGGATTTGCTGTCCATACTGCATACGGCTTGGATGGTAAACCCTAACGCCCTGAAAGTTAGTTTCTTTTGTTATGTTATCTTTTCATTTCAGTTTGGAGCAGCTAGGGGCTAGTAGGGTGTTTTCTCTTCTATTCCGGGTTCCGATATATCCATCTAGCTGACACTAGGGCACATTAGGGAGATTTCACAGTTCACCTTTCTTAATCGATATTAGGGTTGTAAGATCTTTGGAGTAAATCTATCTAAACTTGGTTATTAGTATCTGTGAACATATAGTTAAATGAGTAAGTAAAACACGTTTTGCATTTATAAAGCCCCCTATCCGTCTTGCATTGGTTCTAACACAACATCTAAATATGTTATACTATGTGTGTTTCAGAGAATAGTACCATTCAATATTTGATGAGTGATTGTATTGTCCATGAACAATTTTCTTGTAGATGTTTATTAGAAAAGAACTTACAGTGAATTTGTCTTTATGGAGTCTTACCTTTAAAATATAACTTGAACAATAATCACAAAAGTACTACCAAGATGGAAAACATTACAGAGAGAACAAGCACATTGTTTATAAATTATAAGTGAAGGAATTCATATGCAATACAAAGAAAGAACCTTATTACTTTAAGAAAGTATTTAATGAAGCATAACTTCGACTTTCTTTGGAATTATTTTCTTGTTCAAATAAGATGAATATCTTTCATATGAGGGATGAACATTAGTATCCAACTCAACATGCACAGCATGTTACACTATTTGTAGTACAAATAAAAGTACGCTCGATCTGTGGCAGTCTATCTTTCTGTCTGATTGTTGGTTTCGATTTCTTACAGTACCTCTTGTCATGAACATTCAGAATTCCAGGACGTTTTTCTAGATTTTGGAAGGATTGTTGCGGATTTGGTTTGTAAAGGTGAATGAACGTTCACTCTTAAGATTATCTTGTTCTTTGATATTCCAGTTAATATGCTTAGTCGTTGATTTTGGAGTTGTGGATACAGTTGAATGTTATTCAAGTAATTCTTGATTTATTCATTTCTTTAATTGATGTAGGCCTGGTTCTTAGAGATATACTCCCCTGTCCCATTAGAAAGGTTACATTTTTAACTTTTCATGATTTCTAATAAATAGAGTAAAATATAATAGAAGTGAGATGAATGGAGTAGATAATGAAAATTCTGTGGGTTAGTGAGCGAAGTTGTTTAAAAATTGACTTTTTGTTTATTAAAGAAGTATTAAAATGTTATCATTTATGGAATAACATTTCTAAAACGACACCTAAAACGAAAAAATGTATTAATGTAACCTCTTAAGTCAGCAGTCTAATGCTTGATCATTAGTAAGCATATCCCAAGTTAGAAAGGTACTGCATGCATTGTTAGATAATGTAAGAGAATCATGACAACACTATTTGTGATGGAACAATACAACAATATACTATCTGAACTTCATTTTCCAACAATTAAAACTAATAGAAACAACATAAGCTGCCACCAAACGAATATTGTTCATCCAACTGCATTTTGTTTTAAATGACAAAAAAGAAATAAAACTGTAAACCGCATCTGCATAAGAGTTTTCTGATTGCAATGCCCTTGCCGAGTCCCATTTCAACTATTCACGTCCAGTTTCTGATGATAGAATGTGAAAACAACGTAACGAAATGAAAAATAGTAAAAGAGAGAAATAATATTGTCTTGAAATAACATATAAATAAGACTAATTTAAATTCTTCCGTTCTCTTGATTTATATTGAAGGGGGTTTTTCGTTGGTGACTATACAAAATAAACCCTTCAAAGTCACCCTATTTGGTAGACTCTCTTAATCGACAGTTAATTGTAGTGATGTTTTTCTTATTATTTTTCTTGAAGCTTCATGTAAAGTTCCCTTTAAGATTTAAGAGACTTTCTGCATAAAGTAATATGATAAAATTAAGAAATTCTTAAACTCATTTCCATATGAAACTTTTAAAGTGGGAAATTTGTAATGTAAGCTCATCCAATTTTGCTATATTCATTATTTGTTTCTGGAATGAAGAATAAATTTTCATTCGGCCAAATTAGATTAATTAGTACATATAGTTCTCTTGACCATGTACCTCGATAAATTACTCAATATACCTATGGTATCTTGATCAATCGCTGAACATTCCCAAACATCTAGTCTATATAAACAGTTCAAAACTGTGTTTAAAACTTTCCTGAATCTGAATGCAAGATACTTTTGTTGGATATCCTTCTTTTATAAAGAAGTATGTATGTAAAAGTTTTCGGCTATCTAGAAATGCAATTTTTATTTTTCTTTTTTTTCAAATTGCAAATATTATACTACTGCCTGTGATCTGGTTCACTTTCAGTAGTGTAGTAAACATATTATCTTCATGAACAGAAAGAGTACCACATGCATGTACACCTCGTGCACGTAAAACACCGTCTTATTCATTCAAAACTTTCATATTCTACGTAAGACCATATGAAGCTCATTGCTATTAGATCTTATTTCTAGAAAAAACTGCAATACGGCATTGGAAATCGTTACATTTTACCAATTGGAGTACAAAATAGAACATCCAGAATCATGTATGACGATTAGAGTAACAAAAAAATTCCATACATCACAAAGCATATAGAAATAAATTAAACAGAGATAACCGAGAAACAGTTATAATCATCCAGAAAGTTTGAGGAAATGACATGGTGTGTTCATTATTAAGATACCTTGTGCCAAGAAATGAGCAAAGCCTATTAAGATATTTATTCAAAATTTAGTTTAATCCAATAAAAACAAGTCGAGTCCAACGCCAGAAGAACAAAAAAATCTGTTTCAGCACCATAGAATCTAGAGGAAAATTAACCTAGCAACCAAGAACATAAAGACAAACAATATATTTCACCACCGCAGAATCTGGAGGCAATCAAATTAAACCTAAGAAGCAAGGAAACAAAAACATATAATCTTTTTCAGCAGCATAGAATTCCAGATGCAATCAGACCTAAAAACGCAACAATTCGGTTCAAATTAAAAATCCATCTGAGTGTAGCAACGAAACATGTTCAATCATGCGAAAGAAATGAAAACAAAAACATAGAAGAGTAAAAAATTAAATAAAAAAACAAAGAACAAAATCCATCTGAGTGTAGCAACGAAACATGTTCAATCATGCGAAAGAAATGAAAACAAAAACATAGAAGAGTCAAAAATTAAATAAAAAAAACAAAGAACAAAATCAGGATTACACCAATAAGGCAATAAATCAGTAAGAATTGGACCTTTTCAGCATCATCATTTGTCAAGTTAAGGTAGTCCACATGGCCAGTAACCTCCGATTCTGGTGAGGTCGTTCTCTCGATTCCTCTGATTGACACCATTTTCGCCACAGCGGCCGATGAACCCTAGATTGAATTTCCATTGACATCTTTGCCATTCCATATTAAATAGTTGTGAGGATAGAATTAGATTGAGTCATTAAAGTTCTATTCCGGAAATACATTGATAGGATTTCTAAAATGTGAATGTTGATTGGATTCTCACAATAATTTTCAGGCAACTACATTTAAATGAAAAAATTATTAATGTATCCAGTATTAACTTACAACTTACAAGTCTCTCTCTTAGGACTGGGAGACCATAGCATAGAAAAGACGAAAATATAACATATGGATCATTATTAGATTGGAAATAGATTGGTGAGAAGACTGGATTATATCTAGTGAGTCCTTTTTGGTCTTCATAACTGCCAATTCGGTAATATCCCGCATGCCACATGGGTTAAAAACTAGTGGGATAAATGTTATATTAGCATACCACAACTCTATTATCCTAGCTATGAGTACTTTGGATTATACAAAAAGCACATATGTGCTAGTTCAGACCCAAAACGGACAATATTATACAAGTGGGACGTGTGTATGAGCCAGTTTGAGTAACTGTGCGGCCCATTAGTGGTCTGGTCATTACAAAGTCTCTTTTGAGAATTAGTACCCGGTTTCTACTCTATTAGCAAGTTCCATATTATGTTAAATCCGAAACTGTTCAGGGTTGGATAAATAGATGGAAATGGAACATTTCATTTAAATATAGTTGCCTTATAATTATTGTGAGAATCCATTCAACATTCACATTTGAGAAATCCTATCAATGTATTTCCGGAATAGAACTTTAATGACATAATCTAATTCTATCCTCACAACTATTTAATATGGACTGGCAAAGATGTCAGTGGAAATTCAATCTCCGGTTCTTCAGCCGCTGTGGCGAAAATGGTGTCAATCAGAGGAATCAAGAGAATGACCTCACCAGAATCGGAGGTTACTGGTCATGTGGACTACCTTAACTTGACAAATGATGATGCTGAAAATGTCCAATTTTTTACTGATTTATCGGTGTAGTCCTGATTTTGTTCTTTGTTTTTTATTTTAATTGTTGATTCTTCTATGTTTTTGTTTTCATTTGTTTCACATGATTGAATATGTTTCGTTGTTACTCTCAGATGGATTTTTAATTTGAACCGAATCGTTGCTTTCTTAGGTCTGATTGCATCTGGAATTCTATGCTGCTGAAAAAGATTATATGTTTTCGTTTCCTTGCTTGTTAGGTTAATTTGATTGCCTCTAGATTCTGCGGTGCTGAAATATATTGTTTGTCTTTATATTCTTGGTTCCTAGGTTGATTTGCCTCTAGATTCTATGGTGCTGAAACAGATTTTTTTTAATTCTGACGTTGGTCTCGACTTATTTTGATTTGATTAAACTAAATATGGAACATATATCTTAATAGGCTTTGCTCATTTCTTGGCACTGGGTATCTTAATAATGAACACACCTTGTCATTTCCTCAAACTTTTCGGATGATTAGAACTGTTTCTCGGTTATCTTTGATTAATTAATTTTATATGCTTTGTGATTTATGGAATTGTTTTGTTACTCTAATCATCATACATGATTCTGGATGTTCTATTTTGTTTTCCAATTGGTACAATGGAACGATTTCCGATGTCATATTGCAGTTTTTTCTAGAAATAAGATCTAATAGCAGTGAGTTTCATATGGTCTTAGGTAGAATATGTCTGTGGTACTCTTTCTGTTCATGAAGATAATATTTTTACTACATAAACTACTGAGCTGGCAATTGGCATTGCTGTTAAGAATCTAGGAAAGTGAACTTGATCACAGGCAGTTTCATAGGTATGACTGTATGGCCTTTTGCGGTGTGTGCGATTTTTTATGTCTCCTGCTATGACAACTACTTTTATGCTTAAACTTTCGTAAGCGTGAACTGAGCATATTGGTTGTAGAAAGTCTGATTCATTTACTAGAACCCACCTGTAGATTGCCAAACCTTAGAAGTATCACCTATGGTGGGAAGTGAAATTTGATGACCCTTTTTGGTGTAGCAATTTTCAAAAGATGGGATCAACAAGATTTGATATATATTGATAGGTTCACTGGATTGCGCTATTTTGGCTCATGGAAGATCAAGATGCATGGAATTCTAGCACAAGGATTGATACTTGCATTGCAAGGTGCGTTAAAACCTCTACCCTAATACATCAACATAAGAGAAGCTTGTGGAATCACATTCTATTGATTTTGTGTTTGGGAAAGAAACCATTGAGGGAAGTCTCTAAGGAAGTTTCAACGACAACTATCTATATGGACTGAGTCAGATTGTGTTACTTATGTACCCTTTATCCTATATGGTGTCAACTGGTACAGGATGCAGGGATTACAATTTGAGAATGAAATGAAGGATAAAATTAAGATTGATAAGTGATGCAGAACATCACTGAAAAATTAGAGATGAAAGATCTTGGAGAAGCTTAAGAAAATAAACAAAGATTAGTACAACAATTCATTTGGCCAGGTAGAGATTGTGAGTTCCTTTGGGTATTGACTAACAGTTTGAGAATTCACAAGGAACACCTTTATGGATATGAGATGTGGAAAGGTTAATTAATTGGCAATTCACCACAAAATTTCATTTAAATGTTTGGTACCTTGTAAGCTTGTGAGTCATTGGTATGGTGTGGTAACCATAAGCATTTTTTGTATGTTAGATAGAGTAAGAAAAGGAACTCATGTAACTCATTTATAGAAAAAAAAAAAGTGATCCTTATAGAAAAAGAGATAGGAACTCGTTATAAAAATTGTCTTGCTGAAGTTAACTAGAGAGCTAGTAACAAAGTGTTAGGCTTTCTTGAAAGTGAAGACCCTCAACACAAACACTTCACCGAAGATGTTTAGCAGTTACAAAAGACTTTGTTCAACAAGACTGAACAAAGGTAGTTTGATGTGTCTTGTTGAGATCACTCATACATGTATATGAGTATCATTAAGCATTGAATGACTTAATGATATGTCAATTAGACATAATGAGTATGAGTTGTCCATATTCAAAATGCTTTCCACATATATGGACAAAAACTCAGTACATTGTCTATACTACTGAAAGCGTCTAATGTCATGTAAAAGAGGATAGACTATTTTAAGCTTTGAAACTTCCAACGGATAGTTTTTCAAAGGTCCATATGCCTTCTACCACAGATAGAGTACTTCTCACAAACTGTAGAACTGTGAAGACGATCAATTGTGACACTCAACCAAGTCATTTGAGCTTATAATTTGAAAAGAAATTGATAAAAAAGTGATACTCTTACATTTATAGAGGGTCTACAAGAACTTAGAACTCTACAAGTTCTAAGGGAAAAAAAAAGCACTATAAGCCCCCTACAAGTATTAAGGACCATAATTAGTATAATACCTCTAAGTTTAGACTTATGCGAATTTTGGATTAATCCGAACCAAACCCCAACTGAGAAACTAAAGGGCGTCGAAAGGTTGCAACAGACTAGTTGGAGCCAGTTGTGTTGGATCTTGTTGGACTGATATAAATTAGTTTACAAAAGTGTATTTGTGTTAAGTCCTTGGAGGACCAGCACACTAACCTGAAAGCTAAGTCATATCTTAAATCTCTCATTCGGATGATAAATTCAATTCCATAGAAGCAATAAAAATCTAAAATCTAAATATAGGGTAAAAAAAACCTTTCGATGTAATGGTAGTGGACAAGAAGTTAACTATATAATTCATACCTTCATTAATTTATGCAAAATAACAAGAATTTGATATCAATATCTGCTAATTTAATTTACAGATTTTGATGAAATCTCTACCCGTGCATTCAATAATCATAAAATGTCTCACAAACCGTCTTACAATTCTTGAAATTGCAAACCCTAATGGTTAGAAAGTAAATAAAATAACAAAAAAGTTCTTGAAATTTTAAAAATAATATAACAAAATGTTCAATAAAAACATAAAATGAAAAATCGACCCTCAAGAAGAAAGATCTCGCCCAAAAATCGAAAGTTGCTCATCACAAAGCAGTGGCTTCTGTATCCCATGCCAATTAAACAAAAGATTAAAAAATTTGATGCTTACTTATGAGTGATCTTAAAGCTGAATAAGAAAACATATTCAATTACATGACAAATACCAATTTTTTGATCCAAAATCTCCGATATAGGGTTAATTAATTGAGCTTAAAGTTCTCTTCTGTTGATAAATTGGAATCTATTGAAGCAGAAAATCTAAAATCGTGGATTACAAGCACACCTTCCGAAGAAAAATGAATGATGGGAGCGATCGAGACGGATGGTAACAAATCTGAATTTTTTATGTGTGACGCTTGGCTTTAAATAGGAAAGAAGAACAATGCTTGGTAAAGCTTTTTCGGGATTGACAATCTGTATTTTCTATTTCTTTTAAGTTTTAGCACTGAGTTTTAATATATAATTGGTGGCAAGCTTAGCCCATAAGTGTCCAATCAAGCCGTTGGGACCGCACATGGACCAATAGTTCCTTATAAATCAATTCAATGTAAAATAAAGTTCATCAAAACTTAACAAATGAGATAAAATTGCAATTTATTAGTTTGTTATACTCCATTATCACGGGACAAAAATAACAAAATAAAAATAAATTGAATAGAAAAAATGATAAAGAAAGAAAAGTAACATCAAAATAGCTAAGGCCTGTTAAATTTAAACTCGGTTTTGAACCCAGTTTCAATCCCCTTCTCCTCGATCCACCCATCCGGTAGGGTTAGCTGCACCACCAAGATTCCACCACCATTCGATCTGAGTGTCATCATCTCATCCCCATTCCTCACCTTCCTTAAAAGCTAGGCCAAATTGACTCTCGATTCGATAATACTTGACGCTTGCAAAAACTTGAATCCATTAATGGAAGTTTTGAAACTTTGCAACCTTGGAGCATCTTACAAATCCTTGGCTAATCTGTAAGATTTGCCATTCGCGGTGGCGTCAAGTGCTCCACCATGGGCGGAGCTGTGTGTCGGAGACGATCCATAATTTTTTTTCTAAAATTTAATTTCTTTCTCGTTCTTTTTCTATTTTGGCATTTATCTTTTATATTGTATTAATTAAGTGGTATCAATTATTGTTTTATAAATAAAATTCTTAAATGAAATTACAAAATGTAAGGGGTTAAAATAGTAAAGGAGATGTTTGGACTAAAAATGTTAAAACAGAAAAGGTTTTTTATTGTTCATATACATGCTCGATAGCCTATTTTCATTTAAGTGGCCATCTAATTTTTAATTATATCTAATCTCATTTTTTGAGACAACCGTGGACCCAAAAACCCGGCCTTGTCTGTCTCGCCCCTCCCCAAATGCGGCCCTAGCTTATTTCTATTCCTTTTTCTTGTTTACGTTTATTTTCTCTTCTTCTTCATGTTGTTCCGATTCCGGCACCATCGGTGACAGAGCTCCAAGCCTCGATCAGGGAGTTGAGCTCCCATATTGAAGCTTGCAACTCCCGATCACGAAGCTTGATCAGGATCGTAGCTCAGACAGACTCCGGTTGCCGAGTTTTGAAGAAGAAGATAGGAAAATGAATAAAGAATAAGAAAAAAGAAATTGATTATCTTTTCAAAAATAATTTTGGGAGTTGTTTTGAAGTACTTTACAGGAGAAATTTGAAATCCCAATTCAGGACACTCAGGGAGTTGATAAAGTTTCTTTTGATGAAACTCGAGATATATGAAGTTCCAGTTAAGAATACTCCAAGTGATGAAGAAATATCTCTTAAAGAAACTGGTGAGGTGATGCAAGAAGAAGATTCCTCAAATTCTGAGAAGCATGATGAGAAAACTTCACTGAGAACTCCACCTTCATCACTCGTTTAGATACAAGTTCAATCTAATGGATCCCAGAGAACTGATTGACAAGAAGAAAAGGTATGTAAAGATACTTCTTTGTAACTAATAGAAGGAGACCAAATTTGCTAAACTCTAACACTTGTTGGAAGATCAAACAAAGCTCAATGAAGAACTTGTTAGATAGATAGCTGAAAGGGAACTAGTTTGAAGAAGTTAGAAGACTTAAAAAAAAAGGAAAGAAAGTTACTTGCTGAAAAGCAAGAACTTAAGCCCTCCATATATTGAGAATATCAATGTTGAGATAACTGACCTTCCAATTTCTGAAACAAGCAAAGAGAAATCTCTAAACCACCCACTTTATCTCTCCGACTGACAAAATTCAAAAGAGAAGCTCAGAACTAGCATGTAGGATGAGGAAGAAAATGATTTTGATGATGAATCAATGTGGGATGGGAACTTGGGAACTTAGCGAGTAGTCCGGTACTGAACAATGTGAAACTCTTATGCATCATAGGAATGAGTATCTGTTTGTGTCTCACATGAAAAGGAAGCTGATTATTATTATTATTATTATTATTATTATTATTATTATTATTATTATTATTATTATTATTATTATTATTATTATTATTCCGTTCAATTTAATTTATTAATATTCAATTCAGGTTTCATTAAGTTCAGTTTAGAGATTTTTAGATGAATGAAACAGAGGGCAATGAAGTTTAAAATGAAACATAAGGGAGAGAGTAATGGAGTACTACTATATAGAGGTAATTAGTAATTACATATGGCTCACCGACTAGATAGACACTTTGCATTGCAGTCGTGTTGTGCCAAGAACTGCGTTTGCGTCCAGAAAGCAATTTTATGTTGACCAACTTGGATCCCACTCCCACTCTTACATATCCAACAACCAAACATGGCCTTATAATTTTCTTATTTTTCCTTTCCCTTTCTCGTTTTTTTTCCCTTTCTGTTTCATCTTCTTCTCAGCTCCGATTAAAGCTATGATAAGCTCTGCCCGGAGCTTGTCGGAACTGGATCGGATCCAGCTTCAAAAAAAAAAACCTTTATTTTGAAATCAAATTTGTGACCATTTTGAAATTTAGAAATGTTATGTGTGCTATATTAGTTTGTTTTGTGTCAATGTGGTAAAATTGAAAACATATAAGTCAAAAGTGTAATAAATGAAAACAGAAGTTGTGTTGATGTACTGAAACAATATACTTGGAATAAAGCTGAATTTCTTCATAAAAAAAGAAACCTTGTTTGGACTTTGAACAAGTTCAAGATCCAATATGAACTGGCGCAAAAATATACTTTTCAATTTGAAATTCGTCAAAATTCAAATTCATTGGTCTAAATGTAATTAAATTACCTAACAAGGTGTCAAATACAAGATTTGATGTAGCGAGAGACTTAGACAATCTATGAAGGACTGAAGGAGTCCAAATGAAACCTTATACTGTATTCTCTACATCCAGCCGACAATGCACGAATTTTTTTCCCTTTTTCTAATTGTAAACTGCACGATAAAAAATGAAATAAGAATTAAAATTTCCCCCATTTAATTTTTTTTACTCCATTTTCCTTATGACCAAATGTAGCGTCATTTCAATACCAAAAAGAAAAAAAAAAATGTAGCGTCATTGATAACCCTGACAAAAATCTCTCTGTTTCCTCTCTCAGATGAATTTTTTGTGTTTTCTTTCTTGTTGACCAATTCGGTTCAGGATTGAATTACTAATTAAAAATGAAGTTTAGTTGATTTTAGTTCTGTTATCGTCATTCCCGGTTTTAGTCTCTCTTAATTTATTGTTTGTGTGTCTGTTGTCTACAAGTAAATTTTATGCATACTAGCGCGGTGCCAAGTGCATGTTGAGTGAATTTTGTCATTGTAACCTAGAGGGAACATTTATCATGAATTTTTACTTTTTCTTTCGCATTTAATTAGTGCGGTGCGGTGTGAATATTACGGTGTGTGTTGCATCCTGATATGATTAAATTTGACATGCATACATTAATTCGATTGATACGTCGTGTCTAATGTATCGACATACCTCATTTATAAGGCTCTCCAGATCGAGTATCTTTTGTGTCTCCAATTAATGGGAAAAATCAACAGACCAAAGACATTTTCGACATGAAAAACAGAAAACATAATAATTTTACTGAAATAATTGGAAAAGGAGAATGCGATAAGCACTCCTGGTTAGGCTTACTTGAATATGCATACCCTGGTTCTTAGTTAAGCTCTTTCAAGGCCAGCTTTCTCATACTGGTTCGACTATGCGACAAACATCAATGCATTGTTTCTTCAGCTCATCATGTGGAATATATCTCAAACTTTTGTGTAAAGAGATTAATAATTTCTCACCTATGGACACTAATGAAGAAGATATTTAGGAATAATATTTCCACTTATTAAAGACAGAACTAATACAAATTTACTTTTCATGGTGCTGGAGAAGAAGAGCTTAAAATTTTGCTTGTCATACTCAGATAATGCAAGTCAAAGATAGACATGTTTTGCAGTGTAGTTGAGACCAAAAGACAAATCAACAGACCTGTTTTGGTCATAGCTGAGAACAAATACCAAAAGAGAGTCACAACTACACCTTTCCATGCTTTTGATACTGATCCTCCACAATGAAGCGCAATTATGCAGTTCTATGGCCATCAGAATAAAAGAGTCATGGATAAATTGATTAGAGAAAGAGATAAACAACAATCATAGTTACTATAACCACCTAAACACCAATTATCTGGAACCTCATAAATAACTCAAACTCTGTAAGAATTATTTGAATGATAAACCAGCCGGACGGGTGGAGGAGAAGGATTGAAGCTGGATTCGAAACCTAGTTTAAATTTAACAGGGCTTGCCAAGATGTGACTTTTCTTTCTTTTTCTTTTTTTTCTATTGAATATATTTTTATTTTTTTGTTATTTTTTCCGGTGATATATAATGGAGTATAACAAGCTGATAAATTGCAATTTTATCTGTTTTGTTAAGTTTTGATGAACTTTATTTTATTTGACATTGAATCGATTTATAAGCAATTATTGGTCCATGTGGGGGCCCAACGGATTGATTGGACCCTTATGAGCTGATGTTTGCCACCAATTATATATTAAAACTCAGTGCTAAAACTAAAGAAATAGAAAAAACAGATTGTCAATCCCGAAAAAGTGTTACCAATAAGCATTGTTCTTCTTTCCTATTTGAAGCCAAGCGTCACACATAAAAAATTGAGATTTGCTACCATCCGTCTCGATCGCTCTCATCATTCATTTACCTTCGGAAGGTGTGTTTGTAATCCAAGATTTTAGATTTACTGCTTTTATAGATTTCAATTTATCACAGGAAGTGAACTTTAAGACTGATTAACCCTATATCGGGTGTGTTTCTAATCGATCGCTCCGATCATTCATTTTACTTCGGAAGGTGTGTTTGTAATCCAAGATTTTAGATTTACTGCTTTTATAGATTTCAATTTATCACTGGAAGTGAACTTTAAGATCGATTAACCCTATATCGAGTGTGTTTGTAATCGCTCCCATCATTCATTTTCCATCGGAAGGTTTGTTTGTAATCCAAGATTTTAATTTTACTGCTTTTATAGATTTCAATTTATCACCGGAAGAGAACTTTAAGATCGATTAACCTTATATCGGAGATTTTGGATCTAAATTGGTATTTTGTCATGTAATTTGAATATGTTTTGTTACTCAGCTTTGAGATCACTCATATGTAAGCATCAAATTTTGTAATCTTTTGTTTACATGGAATGGCTACAAAAATCACTGCTTTGTGATGAGCAACTTTCGATTTTTGGGCGAGATCCTTCTTCTTGAGGATCAAATTCACATATTATGTTTTTATTAAACATTTTGTTATAGATTTTGAAATTTTCAAGAAACTTTTGTTATTTTGTTTAGTTTCTAATTGGAAGTCGATTTGTGAGACATTTTATGATTATTGAATGCACGGTTAGAGATTTCATCAAAATCTGTAAATTAAATTAGCAAATATTGATATCAAATTCTTGGTATTTTGCAGAATTGATGAGGGCCTGAATTATATAATTCACTTCTTGTCCACCACTGCTACATGGAAAGGTACTTTATCAATCCTTATATTTAGATTTTAGATTTTTATTACTTCTATGAGATTGACTTTTTCATCCAAATGAGAGATGTAAGATGTGACTTTCGTAATCTAATTTATCTCAGTCCAACAAGGTCCAACACAAGTTCTCCAACTAGTCTGTTGCAACCTTCAACGCCCTTTAGTTTCTCAATTTTGGGTTTTGGTTCGGATTAACACAAATTTACGCAGTTCTAAACATATAGGTGTTCCACACTAATTATGGTCCTTAAGACTTATAAGGGCTTATATTGCTTTTTTTATTCTTAGAACTTGTAGAGTTCTAAGTTCTTGACATCTTGTGGACCCTCTATGTAAGAGTATTATTATTTTCTCAATTTCTTTTTAAATTATAAGCTCAAATGACTTGATTGAGCATCACAATTGATCGTTCTTCACCCTTTCTGCGGTTTGTGAGAAGAATTCTATTTATGGTAGAAGGCCTATGAACCTTTAAAAAACTATCCGTTGGAAGTTTCAAAGATTAAAATAGTCTATTCTCTTTTGTGCATGACATTAGAAACTGTCGCCTTCCATAGTATAGACAATGTACTGAGTTTTTGTCCATATACGTTGAAAGCATTTTCAATATGGACAACTCATACTCATTGTGTCTAATTGAGATATCAAAATGCTTTCCATATATATGGACAAAAACTCTAATTGACATAATGAGTATGAGTTGTCCATATTCCAAATGCTTTCCACATATATGGACAAAACCTCAGTACATTGTCTATACTAATGAAAGCGACAGTCTCTAATGTCATGTAAAGAGGATAGACTATTTTAATCTTTGAAACTTCCAATGGATAGTTTTTCAAAGGTCCATAGGCCTTCTACCACAGATAGAATACTTCTCGCAAACTGTAGAACGGTGAAGAACAATCAATTGTGACGCTCAACCAAGTCAGTTGAAAAGCAATTGATAAAATAGTGATACTCTTACATATATAGAGGGTCTACAAGAACTTAGAACTCTACAAGTTCTAAGGAAAAACAAAATCACTATAAGCCCCCTACAAGTATTAAGGACCATAATTAGTATAATACCTCTAAGTTTAGACTTGTGCGAATTTTGGATTAATCCGAACCAAACCCCAACTGACAAACTAAAGGGCGTTGAAATGTTGCAACAGACTAGTTGGAGGCAGTTGTGTTGGATCTTGTTGGACTGATATAAATTAGCTTACAAAAGTGTATTTGTGTTAAGTCCTTGGAGGACTAGCACACTAACCTGAAAGCTAAGTCATATCTTAAATCTCTCATTCGGATGATAAATTCAATCTCATAGAAGCAATAAAAATCTAAAATCTAAATATAGGGTGAAAAAAGTACCTTTCGATGTAATGGTAGTGGACAAGAAGTTAACTATATAATTCAGACCTTCATTAATTATGCAAAATACCAAGAATTTGATATCAATATCTGCTAATTTAATTTACAGATTTTGATGAAATCTCTACCCGTGCATTCAATAATCATAAAATGTCTCACAAACCGACTTACAATTCTTGAAATTGCAAACCCTAATGGTTAGAAAGTAAATAAAATAACAAAAAAGTTCTTGAAATTTTAAAAATAATATAACAAAATGTTCAATAAAAACATAAAATGAAAAATCGACCCTCAAGAAGAAAGATCTCGCCCAAAAATCGAAAGTTGCTCATCACAAAGCAGTGGCTTCTGTATCCCATGCCAATTAAACAAAAGATTAAAAAATTTGATGCTTACTTATGAGTGATCTTAAAGTTGAATAAGAAAACATATTCAATTACATGACAAATACCAATTTTTTGATCCAAAATCTCCGATATAGGGTTAATTAATTGAGCTTAAAGTTCTCTTTTGTTGATAAATTGGAATCTATTGAAGCAGCAAATCTAAAATCATGGATTACAAGCACACCTTCCGAAGAAAAATGAATGATGGGAGCGATCGAGACGGATGGTAACAAATCTGAATTTTTTATGTGTGACGCTTGGCTTTAAATAGGAAAGAAGAACAATGCTTGGTAAAGCTTTTTCGGGATTGACAATCTGTATTTTCTATTTCTTTTAAGTTTTAGCACTGAGTTTTAATATATAATTGGTGGCAGGCTTAGGCCCATAAGTGTCCAATCAAGCCGTTGGGACCGCACATGGACCAATAGTTCCTTATAAATTAATTCAATGTAAAATAAAGTTCATCAAAACTTAACAAATGAGATAAAATTGCAATTTATCAGTTTGTTATACTCCATTATCACGGGACAAAAATAACAAAATAAAAATAAATTGAATAGAAAAATGATAAAGAAAGAAAAGTAACATCTAAATAGCTAAGGCCTGTTAAATTTAAACTCGGTTTTGAACCCAGTTTCAATCCCCTTCTCCTCGATCCACCCATCCGGTCGGGTTAGCTGCACCACCAAGATTCCACCACCATTCGATCTGAGTGTCATCATCTCATCCCCATTCCTCACCTTCCTTAAAAGCTAGGCCAATTGACTCTCGATTCGATAATACTTGACGCTTGCAAAAACTTGAATCCATTAATGGAAGTTTTGAAACTTTGCAACCTTGGAGCATCTTACAAATCCTTGGCTAATCTGTAAGATTTGCCATTCGCGGTGGAGTCAAGTGCTCCACCATAGGCGGAGCTGTGTGTCGGAGACGATCCATAATTGTTTTCTAAAATTTAATTTCTTTCTTGTTCTTTTTCTTTTTTGGCATTTATCTTTTATATTGTATTAATTAAGGGGTATCAATTATTTTTTGAAAGAATTAAACTCCATTAAGCCCAAATTTCTACATGAGGAAGAGGGGTATGCCTCAATCATACTTACAATTCTCTAAGCATATCTCAAACAAATAGAAAGCCCCTAATAGTCATCGCAACTATAGGTAGGAAACCAAACGGTACAAGACCCTAGACTCACGTACAAAACTCTTATCTAAGGGACTCTAAAGCAAAAAGCTTTTCTGCAAATAGTTAGCCCAATGAACTCCAACAATGGTGTGATCCATTTTTTAAATGTATAAGGCTGATGTATCTTCTTTAGTTCCCAAGGCAACGACTCCAGGGCCATGACCTTTTTTCCAACTCAAAGAAGAGCAGACAATAGCGAGGTGCTTCCTTTAGTTTCCTTTAACTTTCTGGGCTATAATGGGTCTGCAAAGTTGAGAAAACATACCAGATCAAATTAGCTGTACAACCCCTGTAAATGAGTATCCAGAATCAGAACATAAGAATCTGGGAGCAAGAAAAATGTATATAGTCCCTGTACATCCTTGTATACACAGCCAAGCAAACAAACACTTCGCAAAAGTGAGAGTATCATGTATAAACAGTAAAGAACCAGAGATAAAGGCCTGAATATACAACACCTTAACAACAAACAACAAACAGGGGGAGGGGGAAGGCTCAAACACTAGCAAGATGAGCCAAGAGAGTTCTAGAAAATCTATTATTAACCTCACAACAAACCTGCAACCTAGTACTAATACTTTGGACCAAAAGTTTACAATAACCTTGCACACTTGGAACTTGGGCACTAAAAATGGATTCATTCCTAAACCGCCAAATGCCTGAGATCACACAACAGAACAGGTACGCTTTTAGCTGAAAAATGGCACCATTTTTACAAGTTGCATGTCCAAATCTATCTGGATTACCTGCAAAATCAAGGTCAGATTGGAAAACATGTATATGAGCCAAAAAAACCTTCAGAATTTTCTTAGAGACAGGGCACTCAGAAAGGATATGAGATATCGTCTCCGGAGCAGATTTACACAAGGGGAAAACATCATTATCAACTAGACCCCATCTGGAAAGCCTACTTTTAGTGAGGAGCCGGTCGTGACAAGCCAACCAGAGGCAAAACTTATCTCGTGGCGCAGCTGATGACAATGTTTTTTACACTTTTATTTAGTTATTTTTCACCTATTTAGCTATCCTCTTGCATGCATTTTAGTGCATTTTGTTAGAATAGTGTCACGTTTCCATTTCTTTTGTTATTTTCAGGTTTTAGGTGAAAATCGCACTTTTGAATGTAAATCATGGAGAAACATTGAAGTTTTGGTGCAACAAGATCACCCGTAGTGTGTCAAGGAGTACTGGGACGTGATTCTATGAAAAAAGACCAAGTTTCGGATCTCAAAACGGTGCCCAAGGCCAAGGAGAACATGAAAGATTCGAGATATCTTGTATGCGGCGGAAACGGTAGTTCATTCGGAGTTCAGATGAAAATTTTGGAGCCTTTGAAGTGAAATCTGAAAGTTCCATTTGCATAGTCTCACTATTTTGGGCACCAGTATTTCATATGGTATTGGACTGGGATGCGGTTCCAACCTACGCATAGCTAACTCAAATAGCTATCCAACGGTGGGTCTTACGTGTCAATCCGAGTTTGGACGCGCCCGGAATATCTGTTCGAACTTAGAGAAAAGACTGGCAAACTTGCTGCCAGCCACAGGCGGACCGCCCGGGACGGGGGGGGGCGATATTTTATATATATAAGTCGAATTTCCAGATCTTAGATCATAATTTTTCAGACATAAACCCTAGAGCTTGTTCTGGGTTTTCTTTCTCTTAGAACTATTTTATCTTAGCAATTTGGAGCACCAAGGTAGAGATTTGGACATCTTTTGATCTCACCTTGCTAGGAACTTGTGAATTTAGCAATTCACCGGAGATTGACAACTCTCGGTGGTAACTTTGTATCTCACCTTTTTCATACTCTATCTTTCAATTTAATTATGTTTTCATCTATGATTGCTATTGTTGATCTTGATTTTGATATGAGTAGCTAAATTTCTAGTTGGTGATAGTATGTAAATTCATAGCTAGGGTTCATATTGTGCATGATTGAGTTTCTGAATCTTTTGCTTGTATAATTGTTTTATTCGATTCTTTGATCCGACTAAGCCTAGTATCTTCGTATAAAAGTGTTAGAAACACTAGGATAATTCAAGATCATCGATTCAATAATTATAGTTATCAAGTACTGCTTGAACTAAGCGTGACAACCTTAGCCAAGTATTAGTATAGTAGATAGGAAGCTTTCAAAATGCATGTCTACAAATCTGTCTTTTGGTGTTTGTTAATTCGAATTACTTTTAAAGTAGTACATGTTGCACTTTCATGCATAATTAGAACCCGATGCTTAGAATGAACATTACTATCACCAGCTCTCGTTATATATTGCTAAGTTAAGCTAAGTTGAATTTGTTTTCTGAATTTATATAGTAGTTATTGTAGTTAAAGCTAGTTAAGTCCCTAGAGATCGACACTCGAGGTCATCTTACCTCTGCACTACGTGTTTTATGTAGTTGTGAGTTTCTCTTTGGCTAAAACAAATTCATTTGATTGTTCGAGTCTGACAATCTCGTTCATCAAATTGGCGCCGTTGCCGGGGACTTTTACTCCTTTTTACTCTTTAGCTTATTTATATTTTCAGCATTCAATTTCCAGGATAAGTGATCTTTGTTTGTCTAGTTTAGTGATTGATTTCTAGATCTTGGTGGGTTCTAACAGGACTGATTTTTTGTTGTGAGTTACTCCTGTCACAGATATCCAGGTTTTGTGATGGCTCGCCCACTTTTGAAATCATGTGTTCAACCCAACCGGGAATGGATGAGAGGTCCAACTATTGTCCTTTCCGCTGCTACGCGTGATTTGGAGATTAAAAATCACATGTTCCAGCAGCTTCCGAAATTCTACGGGATGGCTAAGGAGGATGTTATGGGATTCTTGAACGACATTGAGGATTTCATTAACAATCTCCCACGGCTGGAGCAGGAATTACGGATGATGAGTTGCGAATGAAGGTTTTTGCTATGGGACTCGGTGATAGAGCAAAAGCATGGTTGGGCACTCTGGGGGAAGGTGTTTTCTGCTTTTATGGAGAAATATTTTCCCCATTCCTTGACTACCGCACTAAAGGCACAAATCAGCGGTTTCAAGGAAGATTATAATGAAACCATCTACACTGCTCTAGAGAGGTTCAAGGACCTCAAGAACAAGTGCCCACACCATGGGATGGATATCTCTGATCTAGTTCAGCACTTCTACAATGGACTCACCTATGAGAGCCAACATATGGTAGATTTCCAGTGCCATGGTAATATTTGGGAGGAGACCACCGAAGATGTGTGGGCGTGTTTTGAAAGGCTTGCGAAGGGGTCTCAGTTCAAGGATCCAAGGGGCATGAACACGAGGCGTGGAACTGAAGTTCCAACAAAACCTGAGGTTCAGGTGAATGGTGTGAGTGAGGATAGGTTTGATGGCTTCGCCAATGAGATGAAGTAGGCTCTTAAGAGCTCGATGGGACAAGCTCTTTCCAATGAGGTTTGCAAGGTATGCAAGAACTATGGGCATGGGGCTCATATGTGTAGATCAAATCTAGCACGAGAAGGTGTTTACTGGGTAGACCGTAGTAATCCCAACTACGGAAACGACCATTGTGAAAATTATGCTCCTAAGGCCGAAGCATCTCAATCCAAGTCTGCTACTCTCTTGGATAATTTACAGAAATTGGTAGATTTCACCCAGGGATTTCTGAAACGATACGAGGAGAATTCAGAAAAGACAAGGGGTCGGCTAGATCAATTGGAGGCAAGTACTAAGCTTGCACATCAAAAGATGCAGGAGTTGATAGACCGTAGAGCGAGTAAGGAGCAAGGGAAGTTGCCCAGTAATACGGAGAGATCAATGTCGATCACTTTGGTAGGAGATCTTCCTGTGGAGATCATTGTGTCTAGCGGTAGTGCAACCATTAAGAAGGTTGCTGAGTGAAGTGTTGTGCACAAGGTGAGCCTCCCCTGGCCAAGGAGGAAGATAAAGGCCTTGGATTTGAGGTGAGTGATGAGGATTGTGAAGATCCTGAACCAATTCCCGATAGCTTGGATGTTAAGGTTGGGTTCGTAGCTTAGATGATATCCGTGCCACACTTGATATGGGAGCATTCTCTAATGTGCTCCCAATGAATGTGTTTGAGAAAAGTGGTCTTGGGAAGCTGGAGAAACATAAGGCCATTGTGCAGCTAGCAGATGGATCCTTTGTGAGGCCGGAAGGTATTATTAGGAATGTGTTGATGAGGATTGGTGACACTTCAGTTTACACCAATTTCGTTGTGATGCCGGCATCAAGATGTGGGATGAGTGATGTAGTTCTCTTGGGACGAGCTTTCATGACCAATGTGAGCTCTGTGATCGACACCTACCGGAGAACTTGCACTATTGAGGTGGATGAAAAGCAACATATGTTGCAAGCCATTCCTGATCCTAATCCATAGATGATTGTTTCTCACCCCATAGGCTTTTTTGGCCCTGCTGCGTTTGTTCATTCTTATTCTCAGGTACTAGGTATGAGGAAGAGATCCATGAGGAGGAAGGCTAGTACATGTCCTAGTAGGAGCTAAAGGAGATGAAGAAGTCGAGTCAGAGACTAATAAACGATGGCGCTTTCCGGGAGGCAACCCGGAGTTTTATCGCTTTCTTGCATTGCATGCATACATTTAACATTTAGTTGGTTTTCTAAATGTGTTAGAGTGTGGCTTTGGTGATAAAATAGGTAAAAAGTTAGTATTTTTTGAGTTCGTGGACGATTAACTCGGAGTTAAGGCTCTGCCGCTCCCAGGCGGACCGCCCCTCACACGGGGCGGTGCGCCCGGGAGAGGCAGAATGCCTGGGCGCCTCTGCCGCTCCCAGGCGGACCGCCCCTCACACGGGGCGGTGCGCCCGGGAGAAGCAGAAGCCTGGGCGCCTCTGCCGCTCCCAGGCGTACCGCCCCTCACACGGGGCGGTGCGCCCGGGAGAGGCAGAAGCCCGGGCGCCTATGGGCACCAGAGCTCCGGGTGTCCAGATTTTTATCCGGACACCCCGTTTTGTCCCCGTATGCAAACATATTGATCTTTTTACCCTTTTTATATCCGTTTTGGTTTCTCACGAGTTTTATTGAGTAATACAGGGTACAAGTACTCTTCCAGCTCTCACCTAATATCCACTTTCGACGTTCGGAACGTACGACGAAGTTCAGGTTAGGGGGGGGTTATCTCTGGGTATAACAATGACTTATATTTCTCATTTCAACTTGTGAAAGCCTTTGTTTGCACGTTTACCGCTTTCTTAGGATTTAGTTTGTTCGTATGCATTCATCCTTAGACTAGTTTTGCATGATGTTGTGTGGAGTTTATTGCCAAATTTTTTGAACTTTTTTTTATTGTGTAGACCAAGTGTTTTTTACCATTGACCATACATTGCATCTCTATGGAATAGTTTGAGGTTTGTCTCGCTTGGCTTGTCATATTCGTATGTGCACTAGTTAAACTTGGTAGTCTCGCACTATGTGGTGTTTTCTCTACTGCGGTCAAAGGCCTTATAAAGTATTGCATGTTAGAGTCTTTGGTTGTATTCTCGTGTAATTATGTACCTAAAAGGCAACAAGTCTTCACCTTGCCTTTTGAGATTGCTAAATGCCTATGAAGGAGGTAGAGTGAGGTGTGTGATCCTTTGTTTGAAACATATTCTAACGAATAGGTTTGGGGAGGGGGTTACCATTGTTATGACTTGTTTTTCGTATAGTTGAGTCATTTGAGTTTGTTTTTCTTCTTCTTTGTGAGTTTGTGCTCCAACCTATTCTTTCGAATAGGTTTGGAGAGGTCGTTGTAGAGTCGTTGTTATTTTCTTTCATTGTGCTACTGCTGGCTATATACAAAAAAAAAACGAGAAGAAAAATCGAAAATTCCTGAAATCTGGAAAAAGAAAAAAAAAAGAGAAAAAAAGAAAAAAAGAAAAAAAGAAGGAAGAATAAGAACCAAAAAAATAAAAGAAGTGTCCAAGCAAGCCAAAAAGCAGATTAGCAAAGAGTTACATCATTTTTCAGCTTTTGTAGTAGTTTGTAATCGAGTTGTAAATTCTTCCTTGTGTTTTCGTGTCGCCTAGTCCATGCCTGTTCTAGACCACCCTCGTCCTGCCATTCAGGAAGTGGTGAAGAGTCTTTGCTTTAAGAGTCGGGTAGAATAGGGGAGTGTTGTCTATTAGGGAACCCTCCTTCGTTTGATGAGAGCCAGTATTGGTTCGACCTCTCTTGAGGAAAAGTCTCACTTGGTGAACAGTATTAAGCCCTCAGTTTCATAGGCACGGGGCAACCATTTGTATTTTAATATGCATCATTACGTCGTCATTGACTAGGTCCAGGTAGAGAATGTTACGAGATACTCCCTTGTTTAACAAAGTGCATATTTGAATGTGTATAGGTTCAATCTAGGCATTCTTCAACCGACTTCCATGTTATGATTTGAATGGTCTTTGTTCATAAGCATTTGGTAGATACAATAGATTAGTTCTACTTGTTTGGCATGAGACTCCTCTTTGTGTTGCATGTAGGTTGCATAGAGTCTAGCTAGTTGCTTGAGGACAAGCAAAGGTTCGGTTTGGGGATTTTGATGACAGTGTTTTTTAAATTTTTATTTAGTTCTTTTTCACCTATTTAGCTATCCTCTTGCATGCATTTTAGTGCATTTTGTTAGAATAGTGTCACGTTTCCATTTCTTTTGTTATTTTCAGGTTTTAGGTGAAAATCGTACTTTTTGATGTAAATCATGGCGAAACATTGAAGTTTTGGTGCAACAAGATCACCCGTAGTGTGTCAAGGAGTACCGAGACGTGTTTCCAGGCCAAAAGACCAAGTTTCGGAGCTCAAAACCGTGCCCAAGGCCAAAGATAACATGAAATATTTTAGATATCTTGTATGAGGCGGAAACGGTAGTTCATTCGGAGTTCGGATGAAGATTTTGGAGCCTTTGAAGTGAAATCTGGAAGTTCCATTTGAATAGTCTAAGTATTTTTGGTAGCAGACTTTCATACGATATTGGTTTGGGATGATGTTACAACCTACGCGTAGCTAACTCGAAGAGCTATCCAACAGTGGGTCTTACGTGCCAATCCGAGTTCGGACGCACCCGAAATCTCTGTTCGGACTTAGAGGAAAAACTGGCGAACTTGCTGCCAGCCACAGGCGGACCGTCTGTGACGGGGGGCGGACTGCCCCTTCAGATTCAGGAATTCTGCGAAATTTTATATATATATAAGTCGACTTTTCAGATCTTAGATCATAATTTTGCAGACATAAACTCTAGAGCTTGTCCTGGGTTTTCTTTCTCTTAGAACTAATTTATGTTAGCAATTTGGAGCACCAAGGTAGAGATTTGGACATCTTTTGATCTCACCTTGCTAGGAACTTGTGAGTTTAGCAATTCACCGGAGATTGACAACCCTCGGTAGTAACTTTGTGTCTCACCTTTTTCATAATCTATCTTTCAATTCAATTATGTTTCCATCTATGATTGCTATTGTTGATCTTGATTTTGATATGAGTAGCTAAATTTCTAGTTGGTGATAGTATGTAAGTTCATAGCTAGGGTTCATATTGTGCATGATTGAGTTTCTGAATCTTTTGCTTGTATAATTGTTTTATTCGATTCTTTGATCCGACTAAGCCAAATATCTTCGTATAAAACTGTTAGAAACACTAGGACAATTCAAGATCATCGATTCAATAATTATAATTATCAAGTACTGCTTCAACTAAGCCTGACAATCTGAGCCATGTATTAGTATAGATAGGAAGCTTTCAAAATACATGTCTACAAATCTGTCTTTTGGTGTTTGTTAATTCGAATTACTTTTAAAGCAGTACATGTTGCACTTTCATGCATAATTAGAACCCGATGCTTAGAATGAGCATTACTATCACCAGCTCTCGTCATATATTGCTAAGTTAAGCTAAGTTGAATTTGTTTTCTGAATTTATATAGTAGTTAGTGTAGTTAAAGCTAGTTAAGTCCCTAGAGATCGACACTCGAGGTCATCTTACCTCTGCACTACGTGTTTTGTGTAGTTGTGAGTTTCCCTTTGGCTAAAACAAATTCATTTGATTGTTCGAGTCTGACAATCTCGTTCATCAGCAGCAAATCTATTCGAAACCAGCGGAGCCCAAGTGACAACAGAACATTTAGGCCACAAGTGATCATACACACATCTAAACCTCTCTTTTTTCTCCATACCCTGCATACTTTCAATAGCTTGATTATCAAACTTCTCAAGAATCTCATTGCGAAGTAGCAGAAGAGAATGCCAACAGTAACTATCTCCATGTTTCTCAAGGGGTATCAATTATTGTTTTATAAATAAAATTCTTAAATGAAATTACAAAATGTAAGGGGTTAAAATAGTGAAGGAGATGTTTGGACTAAAAATGTTAAAACAAAAAGGGTTTGTTTATTGTTCATATACATGCTAGATATCCTAATTTCATTTGAGTGGACATCTAATTTTTAATTATATCTAATCTCATTTTCTGAGACAACCGTTGACCCAAAAACCCGGCCTTATTCTGTCTCGCCCCTCCCCAAATGCGGCCTTAGCTTATTTCTATTCCTTTTATTTTATCTTATTTCTTGTTTACTTTTATTTTCTCTTCTTCTTCCTGTTGTTCCGATTCCGGCACCAAATTTCGGTGACAGAGCTCCAAGCTTCGATCAGGGAGTTGAGCTCCCATATTGAAGCTTGCAACTCCCGATCACGAAGCTTGATCAGGATCGTAGCTCCGACAGACTCCGGTTGCCGAGTTTTGAAGAAGAAGATAGGAAAATGAATAAAGAATAAGAAAAAAGAAAGTGATTATCTTTTTAAAAATAATTTTGGGAGTTGTTTTGAAGTACTTCACAGGAGAAATTTGAAATCCCAATTCAGAACACTCAGGGAGTTGATAAAGTTTCTTTTGATGAAACTCGAGATATATGAGATTGGGAATATATGTTAATATAGAAGTAGCAGCAGTCAGTAGCACTAGCAGCAATGTTATGTTAGTAGTAATACTACTAGTTAGTACTAGCATTCCCATTGGAGTAGTAATTAGTAGTAGCAGCACTAGTTAGTAGTAGGAATTGTTAATACTTGTAATTGTGTTAAAGATGGTCGATATTATTGAGATCATGGTTTTTTGATTGAGATCATGGGATAATTGTTTTAGATCATGATGTTTAGTTTGAGATTTTAGGTACTGTCTTTTGAGATTGTATACTGTTTTTTCACTGTACATAGTTTTTAACTGTTTTTCGTGTAGTTCTATCTATTTTTTGAGATCATGGTTTTTTTGGTTGAGATCATGGGATATTTGGTTTACATCATGGGATGTTTAGTTTGAGATTATAGGTACTGTGTTTTGAGATTGTATACTGTTTTCTCGTAGTTTTTAACTGTTTTTTGTGTAGTTCTATATATTTTTTGAGATCAGCACTACAATTGCTATGTTGTCAACATGGAGATGAGGAAAGTGCAGTATCTGAATAATGAGGTTGCGATTCCATCATCATTGTTGGATGGGAAATCGAAAAACATGCAAGAAGAAGTTGTTTCTGGATAAATTTTTACGTACAAGTTAATAGTACTAGTTAGTATGATTAGTAGTACTTTCTCCGAAAACTTAATATGTTTACATTTTTTGTTGACTTTTTTATGTTCGGTTTGACCTCAAATTAATCATAACTAATTACGAAAAAATTAATTTTACAAGTTATATTATACAAATATAAGAAGTAGTATACTTTTATAATATATATTTCAAAATTATTTTTTTCTTAACAAGATATTATTTATTTGAGGTCAAACCGGACCTCGAAAAGTCAACAAAAATAACGTGTAAACCTATTAAGTTTCCGGAGGAAGTAGTAATTAGTATAAGTTAATAATTATTTGTACTATTGGAATTTGTTACCCGTTGATTTTGTAAGTTGTAATTACTCCTATCATGTGACTTATTACTCAGATCATGGGACATATGCCAGAGATCATGAGACATAGTATTGAGATCATAGGACATGTGTCAGAGATCCTGGGTAATATTATTAAGATCATAGGCCATATTCCTGAGATCATAGGTCATATGCCAGAGATTCTGGATAATATTATTGAGATCATAACACATATTCCTGAGATCATGGCACATATGCCCATGATCCTAAGCAATATTGTTGAAATCATGGGACATATGCCAAAGATCTTGAGTGATATTGTTGAAATCATGGGACTTATATACATAAAAAAAATAGTATATTACATTTTCAAAATTGTCAAACTAAGCTTATGAAACAACTATAATTCTGAAAATTATTCAAAACATTACAAACTAATCAGAAGAAGTATTTGTCTAGAGTTGCCACAAACAAGGTGGTTTTCTTCGTTTTTCTCTAATATTTGATCTTGGATCTAGGATAGAAGTTGATGCAGTAGCATTCGTATTACTCATCAAAAGTTCCTGTCAGTCCTTTCCAAGCATCCCACGAATGTAAAAATCTTCATCAACGGTACTTGTACCTACATATAAAATGTGATGATCAGTGAACATGAATTTTTTTTGCGAGATCATGGGGTATAACGTTGAGAACATGGGAACTATTGGTGAGATCATGGCATATTTCATGATTTCCAGTGAATTACACATAACATACAAGTGAAATCATAAAACATATTGTTGAAGTCATAGGATCGAAACATTGGTGAGATCATAGAAACTACTGTATGCCAATATTTTCATGTTCGATAAAAGAAAAAAAAACAGAGCACCGCGAACATGTGAGATCATGGGTTATATTGCTAAGAACATGGGGAATATTATTGAGATCATGGGGGAATATCGTTGAACGTAAATTTTTCGTGAAATCTACATAAATCTACATATAGATGCAAAATATAAATCTATCCCCAACAAACTTCGACCCAAACACTGATCTACATAAATCTAGATGCAAACAACTTTAACAACGTCGATTCAAACACAAATCTATATGAAAACGACTATAAAAAAACAGAGCACCGCGAAATGTGAGATCATGGGATATATTGTTGATAACATGGGAAAGATGGCTGTGATCATGGGAAATATTTCTAAACGTAAGTTTATCATCAAATCTACATAAATCTACTTTTAGATGCCAAATCTAACATCTATGGCCATCAAACTTCGACCCAATATCCATACCTACATAAATCTAGATGCAAACAACTACAATAATGTTGATTTAACATAAATCTATCACCAACAAACATATATCACCAAAGATTCAAACACATATTCACCATATTCTCATCATATTGTTCAATCTAGAAGCTATTGAACATGAAAGTAGATGTAGAGAATGAGCATATAAAATAATTACCTATATATTTACCAACAACAATGGAAAATATGTAGATGATGTTGAGGAGATCGATCCATGATGATGATGATGAGTAGCTTGTTGATTGACGATGGTGATGATGACGAAGAAGAGAGAGAAAAGAAGAAAGAAATCAGAAAGAGACCGATCTGTGTAATGAGAAAGAAAGAAAAAGAAGTAATTAAGGAAGAAAAAAGAGGTGTTTTTTGCAAAAGAGGATCATTCTTTATATTACATAATGACCACCGAAATTTTGAATATTTTGTAGTGTTTTTGTAGCTTCTTGGTTGGGGTTGTTTTATAATTTATATAACTTGGTCTATACTAGACATCGTCTACTAGGAGACGCACTCTTTTTCTGAACTATTTTTGCAATAAATAAAACCATAGTTCTGTTTTGCGCAACTTACACCAAACCTTAGTCCTGTTTTTGCAAATTTTCCCTTCATATATAGAAGATATTCAATGGAATTCACTAATATTACCCTCAAGATGGTTGAATACTTGTATATATCAATTAATCGCTCCATTGCATCTGAAGGTATTTAATAAAGATCATAAACATAGAACCTTATAGAATTGAAATGAAAAAATAAAAATGTAATAGGTATAAAGTCCAATGAACGGTGAGAATTAGCAAGCACGATGTTATTGCTGGGACTGCCTTTGTCCAAGTAGCAAATGTAGCCTTTACACTTGAGCATTCAGAATCTTTCGACAATGATAGCTAGAAAACGGCACCTAGCCAATGGCATGTACGTTAACTTCATCCTTCACCAAGTCACATAAAGGAGATGTTCAAAATCTTCCCAAAGTTCAAATTCTTCTGCCGCTTATAGCCGGCTGGCCCGTTCCACTATCCCCTATTAAGCTTAATTAGCCAACCTATAAATATACCTGCAAAATAACTTACTCATATCATATTACAAGAAGCAAATTAGTAAGCTCCAAAGAAGAAACATTTTAAAAACAGTTCTTTAATTTGCTCTACACACACTACTGATCGACCGTTGAGATGGCCTTTAGAGGTTTCTTGATTATTTTCATGCTAGTGGCAATTGCAGCTCCAGTTTTCGCCACCGACTATATCGTTGGAGATGATGATGGTTGGAGAGTAGGCGTTAATTATACCGCATGGGCCGAAGGGAAACAATTTTACCTTGGAGATAGACTAAGTACGTCATGCTTATGTTACTTATCGTATTATTATCTAAGATAAAATTTTCCTTACGAAAAAATAATCGTAACATTTGTTTTTTGTTTATGGTGTGCAGTTTTCAACTATGGACCGGGTGCACATAACGTGTACAGAGTGAACGGGACTCTCTTCCAACAATGCAGTGTACCATCAGAAGTAGCGCCATTAACTAGTGGAAATGATATCATTACCCTTGCAATGCCAGCAGGGAGGAAATGGTACATTTGTGGTGTTGGTCGCCATTGCGCCTCTGGGATGAGGCTTGTCATTACTGTTTCATCATCAGTGGCACCAACTCCGGCTCCATTCCCTGCCAGCAGAGTCTCAGGATCCAATGAAAAGTCATCTTTTGGTGGTGGTGGCTTCATACTTGCCGTGTTGAGTGCCTTAATGTTGATTTTTGTTTGATGATCACGAGTCTTCTTTTGTCGAATGTTACTTTGTTTGCTTGTCTAAATTTATTTGCGCCTTTGTTTTGGATTATGTTTAAGTTCGCTTCAGCTCTTAGATATTTTTCCGATTTAGCAAATATCACTCACTTTCGAATGGCTTACGGGAGGAAGTAGTACTTCAACTATAAATTATCAGAACTATGAACATCACTTCTTTATATTGTGATCACAAAACAAATTGAAAATATCACATAAAAATCAGCTGTACTACATTCATAATTAAGAGGGAGTATTCATACAGGAATAGCTACAAGTGGTTCTTCTTTCTGAAGCGTAATCCCGAACCTATCCTTCATGTCCATCTCCTCAGCCTTCATCCCATCAGGAAGTTTCCAATCAAAACCATGAACAAGATTAGCCAGCATCACGCTCACCATCCGCACTCCAAGATTCAATCCAGGACAAATCCTTCGTCCTGAACCAAATGGTATGTAACAAAAATCCCTACCCCTGAAGTCCAGACCCGAGTTCAAGAACCTCTCAGGCTTAAAACTTGTCGGATCATTCCAGTACAAGGGGTCCCGCATAATTGACCATGCGTTCACGAACACTTGAGTGTGCTTTGGGATAATATACCCACTAATTTCAACTTCTTGCTCTGCTCGGTGGGGCAGGAGAAGTGGGGCCGTGGGGTGTAGCCGCATTGATTCTTTTATTACTGCGTCTAGATATGGTAGATTGGAATTGGATATGTCATGTTCCGTAACAACCCTTTCAGATGGGATGTTGTTGGAAATTTCCTTCTTTAGGATCGCGAGGATTGGTGGGTTGCGGAGGAGCAGTGCCATTGTCCATTCCAGTGTGGTGGTTGTGCTGTGGGTGCCCCCAATGAACATGTCCTATTATTCATATGGTTAGAGACAAAAAGATCAACTAGATACCTTGATCAATAATAAGTACTTATATTGTGTGATATAAGAAAGTGCAACTAGGAAATATTAATTCAGATCAACAAGCAATTATTCAGATGATTATGACTTTAAAGATGCTTTAAGGTAGCCTGTTAATTTATCCTATTAGAAAATTAACCTGTTGCCAAATTACTTAGCATTATTAATTTTGTAGGAACAAATATAAAAGATAAATAATGAAAGAAATAACTGAATAAGTGTTTCAGAATGTGTACCATTAGTAGCATCTTGACATGTTGATGATTAAATTCATCAGGACCATGTTCCTCTCTGTAATCAAGCAAGACATCCAAGAAATCTCCACACCTAGCCGATTCACAGGCTCGTCGTTGCTTGATCCGCTGCCCGATTATGTCATCGAATAATTCGTGCAGTCCGTTGTAGGACACCATCATACCTTTCCTAATCCGCTGTGGATCAAATGGCTTCAAGAAAGGCAAATAATCAGCAACATTCGGCTTCCCGGCAAGTTCCATCATGTTCAGAATCAATTCCCTCAACTCTCCTGCCGCATCAGATGCCACATCATACATGTGGCTAGAAATCATAGTATTCGACAACAAGTTCAACGTTGTACCGAACACCAACCTCCCTATGCAAACACGTTCACCCTTTTCTCGCGACATTTGAACTTGCTCCATCATGTTTTTCATCATTGTGTGCCTCAAGTCTTGCAGCATGTCCAGTCTCAACGTGGTGAAGATGTGACTAGTGCAAATCTTTCGAAGCTTTTTCCAGTGTGGGCCTTGCGCCGAAGTCCACACCATGGACATGTCGTAGTTGGGCTCGGCTGCTACTGCATTGGGAGTGGGCCGTCCCAGGAAGGTGTAGTCGTTCTTTTGGAGGATTTCTTTTGCCATTTCAGTCGATGAAGCGATCACGACGTTGACTAAACCGAACTTGACAGTCATTAGGGGGCCAAAGGTTTTGGATAGGTTGGTTAAGGATTCATGAGGCCTATCACCAATTGTGAGTAGGCTTCCGAGAATTGGGAGGCCTCTAGGGCCTGGAGGAAGCTTTCTTTTCTTGGAGATTAATGGAAACTTTGTGATGCCAAGGAAGAAGTAATTGATGCATAGTAGAAAGATTGTAAAGAGAAGAAACACATAGATCTCCATGTGGTTTGATCGGAGCGTATGTTTGAACATGAAACAAGAATGACTTTATATTACTTCTAATTTCAGCTTACTCAGGGGAAGAGGTTGAATTTTGAAAGTGGACCACACCTTTACATTAATTATGAGGATTAGAATAATGATTAGTTTAATTAAGCTAAACTAGTATTGACCCGTTGACATAGACTAAATAAAACCGAGCAAACAAAATCCATATATATACTCAAAAATAAGAACAGAAAATTACATAAAAGAACCACTCTAGAGCACTTAATTGCTAAAACAACCATTTTAAAAAACATTTTACAAAAAAGGTCATTCTATTTTTTTTGTGCCCTAAAATACAAATAGTCTTACAAAAAGGCAATCTATTTTTTGGTGCCCTTGAATCTAATCAAGTAGTCTCCAAAATACATCTTACAAAAAAGTTCATTCTATTTTTTTGGTGCCCTAAACTCTAACCAAGCATTCTCTAAAATCTCTCTAATCTGGAAGAGAATATGAAATTGGACTCCAATTTCTCGCTAAACTGATTTCTAATGGTGTCTTTTACGTCTATTAGTGTTAATTAATTACTAACTAATTATATTTAACTATTTTTTAAATATAACCAACGTCCAAATAATCTCCTAATTAATATTTATATACATAAACTAATGAAACCAGCATTTGTGTTGCCGAAACTAATGAAACTAGAATATGTGTTGTCGAATCTAATGAACTAGCATTTTGTGTTCACTTGTGATGCTGAAACTAATGAAACTAGCATTCGTGTTTGCCGAAACTAATGAAACTACCATTTGTGTTGCTGAAACTAGCACTTATGATGTTGAAAACTAGTGAAACTAGCAGTTGTGATGCTAAAACTAATGAAACTAGCATTTGTTTTTATGAAACTAGCTTTTTTATTGCTTAAACTATTGAAAACAAACATTTTAGTTGTTGAAACTAATGAAATTATTATTTTATGATGTTGAAGCTTGTATTAACAGTTATCTACATAGAGTTTCTGTTAGTTTTTGAAACTAGCTTTTTATCTGAAACTAGTTTATGAAACTAGGTTTTATGTGTTGAAACTAGTATTTGTGTTGCTGAAACTAGCACATGTGATGATGACACTAATGAAACTAGCATTTTGTGTTGCTGAAACGAGCACTTGTGATGATGAAACTAATGAAACTAACATTTGCATTGCCGAAACTAATGAAACTAGTATCTGTGTGCTGAAACGAGCATTTTGTGTTGCTGAAACTAGCACTTGTGATGCTGAAACTAATGAAACTAGCATTTGCATTTCCGAAACTAATGAAACTAGTATTTGTGTGCTGAAACTAGCATTTTTGTAAGATGAAACTAGCACTTATGATGCTGAAACTAATGAAACTAGCATTGTTGTTGTTGAAACTAACACTTATGATGCTGAAACTAATGAAACTAGCATTTGTGTTGATGAAACTAGCGTTTTTGTTGATGAAACCAACACTTATGATGCTCAAACTATTGAAACTAGCAATTATATATGATGCTGAAAACTAATGAAACTAGCATTTTGCCGTTGAACTAGGATTTGTGTTGCTGAAACTAATGAAATTAGCATGTGTGTTGCTGAATCTAATCAAACTAGCATTTTTTGTTCACTTGTGATGCTGAAACCAATGAAACTAGCATTCGTGTTTGCCGAAACTAAAACTAGCATCTGTGTTGTTGAAACTAGAATTTTGTTGCTGAAACTAGCACTTATGATGTTGAAATTAATAAA
Source organism: Plantago ovata (assembly GCA_028274465.1). Classification (NCBI taxonomy): domain Eukaryota; kingdom Viridiplantae; phylum Streptophyta; class Magnoliopsida; order Lamiales; family Plantaginaceae; genus Plantago; species Plantago ovata. Next base: position 35,646,370 of record CM051457.1, read on the forward strand.
ACTAGCATTTTGTTGTTAAAACTAGCAGTTGTGATGCTGAATCTAATGAAACTAGCATTTGTGTTGCTGAAACTAGCATTTTTGAAACAAATGAAATTAGCATTCGTGTTTGTCGAAACTAATGAAACTAGCATTTTTGTGGCTGAAACTAGCACTTATGATGCTTAAACTAATTAAAACAGCAGTTAGTCGTTGAAACTAGCATTTAGTTGAGACTAGGATTTATGTTGTTGAAACTGATGAAACTAGCATTTGTGTTGCTGAAACTAGCATTTTTGTTGCTGAAATTAGCACTTATGATACTGAAACTAATGAAAATAGCATTTTTGTTGTTGAAACTAATGAAAATAACATTTTATGATGTTGAAACTAGCATTAATAGTTAGTTTCAACTAGTTTCAACCAGTTTATAAAACTAGATTTTGTTTGAAACTAGCTTCTGAAACTAACTTTTTGTCTAATACTAGCTTCTGAAACTAGTTTTTATGTGTTGAAACAAATATGAAACTATTTTTTTCATTTAAAATAATGATTTATATTTTTATAATTATAGATTTCATATTTTTTAATTTTTTTTAGTTTAGCATAAATAAGTTTTTAGAGTTAATTTAATCATTTTATAAAGTTAAAAACTAATTTTAAAGGTTAATTTTAGAAAAAATATGAAATTAACCGTTAGTTTCAACTTTTTCCAGTCATTTTTAGCTAGTTTCAGTCATTTTTTGCTAGTTTCAGCTAGTTTCAGTGGCTGAAACTAGCTTCCGGATTTCAAAATATTTATTAAATTTACTGTAGCGAGTTTTTGAAATCCGGATCTACTGTAGCGAATCACTGTAGCGAACTTTTTGTAATTGTTTTTTGAAGGTGGCTGTTTTTGCAATTAATGTTGTATATTGGTTTATATATGTATTTTCCCAAATAAGAATTAAAATTTCCCCCACTTAATTAAAGTTTCGGTCATTTATTTGATGCTGAACAAAACCCTTGCTCCCTCTGTTTCTCGTCTTCTTCTCTCATATCAATTTATTTTCTCTCTTTTCTTGGCGGTTCACGATTACTAATTCACCATGAAGTTTAGTTGATTTTAGTTCTGTTATCGTCATTCCTTGTTTTAGTCTTTCTTAATTTATTGTTTGTGTACAAGTAAATGTTATGCATATCATTTGTTCTCGTTTTGGATTTTTTTTTCTGCTGCAGATTTTTCTAATTACTTCTTGTACGTATAGATGAAAATTCTCAATTTTGTTCTGGTCTTTGGTAATTGGTATGAACAACTTGTAATGAGTTTGAAATTTTGTGATTATTACTACTTGTTTGTTCTGTGTTATTGTATGAACTGGCCTGTTACATAATATATTCAAATCTGATGATGCCTTCAATTCGTGGGCATACTTTTTCATTTTTGTTTGCAGAGCATACATTCGATATTCATAATGCTTAGGATTGTACTATTCAGCCGATATAATCCCCAAGAAAGCAATTTGGAGGATTATGGTAAATGAGTACATTTGCTTCAACTAAATTTTGTAAGAGGTATTAGTACTGTTTCATCTGCAATATACTAATGTCTATCCTGATTTTTAATGCAGGAAACCGAAGATTAGGCCAAACAATAACCAAACTTCAATATGTAGCTAATAAAATGGTCTTGGAATGTGCATAAGCATACTGCATACGGCTTGGAAGGTAAACCCTAACGCCGTGAAAGCTTCTTTTGTTATGTTATCTTTTCATTTCAGTTTGAGTATCTAGATGGCTAATAGGTGGTTTCTCTTCTATTCCGGGTTCCGATATATACATCTAACTGACACTAGAGCACATTACTGAGATTTCACAATTCACCTTTCTTGATCAGTATTAGCGTTGTAAGATCTTTGGAGTAAGTTTATCTAAACTTGGTTATTAGTATCTTTGAACATATACTTAAATGAGGAAGTAAAACACGTTTTGCATTTACAAGGCCCTATCCGTCTTGCTTTTGTTCTAACACAACAACTAAATATGTTATGTGTATGTTAGAGAATAAATACCATTGGATATTTGATGAGTGATTGTATTATCCATTAACAATTTTTCTTGTAGTTGTTTATTAGAAAAGAACTTACAGTGAATTTGTCGCGCGTATGGAGTCTTACCTATTAAATAGAACTTGAAAAATAATCACAAAAGTACTGCCAAGATGGAAAACATTGCAGAGAGAACAAGCACATTGTTTATAAATTATAAGTGAAGGAATTCATATGCAATACAAAGAAAGAACCTTATTTCTTTAAGAAAGTAATTAATGAAGCATAACTTCGACATTCTTTGGAACTATTTTCTCGTTCAAATAAGATGAATATATTTCATATGAGGGATGAACATTAGTATACAACTCAACATGCATAGCATGTTACATTATTTGTAGTACATATATAAAAGTATGCTCGGCCTGTGGCAGTCTATCTTTCTGTCTGATTTTTGGTTTCAATTTCTTACAGTACCTCTCGTCATGACCATTCAGAATTCCAGGACGTTGTTACAGATTTTGGAAGGATTGTTGCGGATTTGGTTTGTAAAGGTGAATGTTCATTCATAAGATTATCTTGTTCTTTGATATTCCAGTTAATATGCTTAGTCATTGAATTTTAGAGTTGTGGATACAGTTGAATGTTGTTCAAGTAATTCTTCATTTCTTCATTTCTTTAAATTGATGTAGGTCTGGTTCTTAGAGATATACTCCCATGTCCCATTATAAAGGTTACATTGTTATCTTTTCATGATTTTTAATAAATAGAAGTAAAATATAATAGAAGTGAGATGAATGGAGTAGATAATGAAAATTATGTGGGTTAGTGAGAGAAATTGTTTAAAAATTGACTTTTTGCATAATAAAGAAGTATTAAAGTGTTATCATTTATGGAATAAAATTTCTAAAACGACACCTAAAACAAAAAAATGTATTAATGTAACCTCTTAAATCAGCAGTCTAATGCTTAGTATTAGTAAGCATATCCCAAGTTAGAAAGGTACTGCATGCATTGTTAGATAATGCAAGAGAATCATGACAACACTATTTGCGATACGACAATATACTATCTAAACTTCATTTCCCAACAATTAAAACAGAAACAACATAATCTGCCCCCAAACGAATATTGTTCGTCCAGCTGCATTTTTATTAAAAATGACAAAAAGAAATAAAACTGTAAACCACATCTGCATAACAGTTTTCTGATTGCAATGCCCTTGCCGAGTCCCATTTCAACTATTCATGTCCCCAATTTCTGATGAGAGAATGTGAAAACAACGTAACAAAATGAAAAATAGTAAAAGAGAGAAATAACATTGTCTTGAAATAACATATAAATAAGACTGATTTAAATTCTCCTTTTCTCTTGATTTATATTGAAGGGGGTTTTTCATTGGTGACTATATAAAAATAAACCCTTCAAAGTCTCCCTATTTGGTAGACTCTCTTAATCGACAGTTAATTGTAGTGATGTTTTGCTTATTTTTTTTCTTGAAGCTTCATGTAAAGTTCCTTTATGGTTTAAGAGACTTTCTGCATAAAGTAATATGATAATTAAGAAATTCTTGAACTCATTTCCATATGAAACTTTAAAGTCGGAAACTTGTAATGTAAGCTCTTCAAATTTTGCTATATTCATTATTTGCTTCTAGAATGAAGAATTAATTTTCATTCGGCCAAATTAGATTAATTAGTACCTACAGTTCTCTTGACCATGTACCTAGATACATTACTCAATATATGACCTAAGGTATTTTGATCAATGGCTGAACATTCCCAAACATCTAGTCTATATAAAAAGTTCAAAACTATGTGTTTAAAACTTTCCTAAATCTGAATGCAAGATGCTTTTGTTGGATATCCTTCTTTTATGAAGAAGTATGTATGTAAAAGTTTTCGGCTATCTGGAAATGCAATTTTTATTTATTTATTTTTTTGAAACTGCAAAGATTAAACTAACTCCCTGTACTATCCCTATACCAACCACACCTATACCAAGTTACCAACCCCAATTTACTCCTAAACTACCTGGGATCAAACACTGTACCTCTTCTTCCCTGCTAGCTCCATTCCACTGCACCTCTCCTTCCCCGCCAGGGATCCAGAAATGCAAGTTGTTTTCGGTGATCAACCACACTTCACTACACTAATTGAGGTTCCTATGAAGCATTCAAACTCGTTAAAATCATAATATTTTTCTATTTATTTGTTAATTGCTATATTGATCTAATGCATACTTTGTGAACTTATGATTGATCAAATCCACTTCTAGCTAGGTTTTTTGTACGTACCATACTTCTTTTGGTGAAATGGTCAAATAAGCGTGTCTTCCTTATAAACTAACTGATAATCTCGTGTTAACAGAGATCCTTTGAAGATACTTATTTGCATTCTTATATAGATGAGGAATACTGAAAGCACACCCAGTGAACTATCACACCTAATTGTTTTGGTTTTAAATGGCTCATCCTCTGGCATCCTTTCTAAATCTCAACTTTTGATATAATCCAATGTTGCTACCTACCAGATTCAACGCTTTACGGCTTTACCTAAAGGTATGTTAATTATTCTTATTGTTGAGCCTTGTATATTAGACAGTGTGCATTCTGTCTCAAAATATTTCTAAATTCGCTTAGATCGCCATTATGAAACTGATATTGTGGTCGATTATTAATTTATTATGTAAAAAATGAATAATTTATTAATTTACATAGTAAGTCCATTGGGGGATCATTCGAGCTTTAAATATACATATTTATAGACGATTTTATCGAACTTTCTCGGACTGTTATGAAATTGGCTCTCCTAATTCTGAGAAGATAAACATCTTGTAAGCAATAAATCTAGTTATATCAGCTTGTGCAAAAGATACTGAAGAAAATGCAATCGCTACTTGTTTTCATTATTGCAAACTTCATCTATGGAAAATGCAAATTCAGAGAATCACCTGCTGGATAATAATGGAGGCATTCAACAAATCCAACTTATTATTAAATTGAATTATCTCAATACAATGAATGTCGAGTACCTTTTGAACAACCCACAAGCAAATGAAGTGATTACAAAGAACTGCTAACTAGTGAGCAACTCATTGATTTGGATTTTGTTACTAAAAAGGAGCAATACATGTGATCAAATTGAATAAGTTCTTGGTAAAACATGAGAATTCTACGCCAAGCTTCTAAATGCTCTCAAGAAATTTAGAGACGATGTCAGAGTCTCAGAGATACATCAGATACAACAAAAAACAATTAACTAAAGAGCAATATTTTAAGAAAGTCGTTCTTTTTCGAACCGGCATTGTGAGGATCAATAATGGTTCCCCATTCACCCACCGATGGTGACTCGAACCCCGACCTATTGGTTGGAGTTGAAGCAGCTTACCAACTAAACTTACTTTCTTTTTAAAGAAAGTATTATAATTGAGCTACGAATATAGACTTTTTTTACGAAAAGTAACGAATTATTAATTTATTATATGGGACCTATATGATTTTTTATGAAATTCTTATCTTATAATTTTAGAGAGGTTATTAGTTTAGCACGTTCATCCTGAGCACCGGAAAAAATTATTAATGTATCCAGTATTAACTTACAAGTCTCTCTCTTAGGACTGGGAGACCATAGCATAGAAAAGACGAAAATATAACATATGGATCATTATTGGATTGGAAATAGATTGGTGAGAAAACTGGATTATATCTAGTGAGTCCTTTTTGGTCTTTATAACTACCAATTCGGTAATATCCCCACACGGGTTAAAAAGTAGTGGGATAAATGTTATATTAGTATACCACAACTCTACTATGTTATGAGTATTTTGGATTATACAAAAATCACATATGTGCTAGCTCAGACCCAAAACGGACGATATCATACAAGTGGGACGTGTGTATGAGCCATTTTTGGATAACTGTGCGGCCCAATAGTGGTCTGGTCATTACAAAGTCTCTTTTGAGAATTAGTACCCGGTTTCTACTCTATTAGCAAGTTCCATATTATGTTAAATCTGAAACTGTTCCGGGTTGGATAAATAGCTGGAAATGGAACATTTCATTTAAATATAGTTGCCTGAAAATGATTGTGAGAATCCATTCAACATTCACATTTTAGAAATCCTATCAATGTATTTCTGGAATAGAACTTTAATGACTCAATCTAATTCTATCCTCACAGCTATTTAATATGGACTGGCAAAGATGTCAATGGAAATTCAATCTAGGGTTCATCAGCCGCTGTGGCGAAAATGGTGTCAATCAGAAGAATCAAGAGAACGACCTCACCAGAATCGGAGGTTTCTGGCCATGTGGACTACCTTAACTTGACAAATGATGATGCTGAAAAAGTCCATTTTCTTACTGATTTATTGGTGTAGTCCTGATTTTGTTCTTTGTTTTTTATTTTAATTATTGATTCTTCTATGTTTTTGTTTTCATTTGTTTCGCATGATTGCATATGTTTCATTGTTACTCTCAGATGGATTTTTAATTTGAACCAAATTGTTGCTTTCTTAGGTCTGATTGCATCTGGAATTCTATGCTGCTGAAAAAAATTATATGTTTTTCTTTCCTTGCTTGTTTGGTTTAATTTGATTGCCTCTAGATTCTGCGGTGCTGAAATATATTGTTTGTCTTTATGTTCTTGGTTGCTAGGTTGATTTGCCTATAGATTCTATGGTGCTGAAACAGATTTTTTTTACTTCTGGTGTTGGACTCTGACTTATTTTTATTGGATTAAACTAAATATTGAATGTATATCTTAATAGGCTTTGCTCATTTCTTGGCAAGGTATCTAAATAATGAACACACCTTGTCATTTCCTCAAACTTTTCGGATGATTAGAACTGTTTCTCGGTTATCTCTGTTTAATTGATTTCTATATGCTTTGTGCTTTATGGAATTTTTTTGTTACTCTAATCATCATACATGATTCTGGATGTTCTGTTTTGTTTTCCAATTGGTACAATGGAACGATTTCCAATGTCATATTGCAGTTTTTTCTAGAAATAAGATCTAATAGCAGTGAGCTTCATATGGTCTTAGGTAGAATATGAAAGTTTTGAATGAATAAGAGGGTGTTTTACATGCACGAGGTGTATTTGTCTGTGGTAATCTTTCTGTTCATGAAGATAATATGTTTACTACATAAACTACTGAGCTGTTAATTGGCATTGCTGTTAAGAATGTAGGAAAGTGAACTTGATCACAGGCAGTTTCATAGGTATGACTGTATGGCCTTTTGCGGTGTGTGCGATTTTTCATGTCTCCTGCTATGACAACTACTTTTTTGCCTAAACTTTCGTAAGCGTGAACTGAGCATAATGGTCGTAGAAAGTCTGATACTTTACTAGAACCTGCCTGTACATTGCCATATACTATGTGACACTTATTTTATTGGTTTTCTGTGTTTTGTAATCTGTTTACATAAAAAATCAAACAATATGTGTTTATGTGCTGTCTGATTTTTTTGCAGCATGTTAATTTTCGTAGTTAAATTTTGTGAACATGATATAATTATATGTTGTAATTCTGATCTTTTAGACTTGTGATATCATACTTGGTCTATGTGTGCAGAGTCTCATACCGGAAGAGATGCGAATAGTAGGTGATTCTGAAAAGTTTTTGCGGGATCCAAAATGCTTGCGGGCTAATGTGAGCGAAGGATCTACAAGTTCTACGTTGGTACGAATGGCAGGAAACCTTTTAACAGATAATGGAATTGATGAACTGTCAGAAGACATTCTCATTCGCATCGTTTCATTGTTAACGCTAAAAGAAGCTGGACAGACGAGTGTTCTGTCGAAGAGATGGAGACATGTCTGGCAATATGTTCCCTCTCTCAACTTTGGTCCTAGTGAAAAATTATTGGATTATAATAAGTTGCCTGCACGGGATGAAGAAAAGTCAAAGTATTTCCGCTGTGTGGATCAAGTTGTCCGTTTGCACAAGGCTCCTACTATTGAGGAATTTAGGGTACAGTTTGATTCTCAAGAGACCTGTAAGGATAGTGTTGAAAATTGGTTCAAGTTTGCAATGGAGAAGAAAGTACAGAGGTTGGAACTGAATATGGTACCACCCCGCAAGTCAGACAATCCTCTCCCTGTTACTTTTCCTTCATCTTTTTCCGACTCATTAACCTCACTTCACTTGGGCCATGTAGATGTCAATGGAGAACTTCTAGAGAAACTCTTATGTGTTTGTCTTTCCCTGGAATATTTATCAGTGAGAAGATCAGAATCATTGGTAGACTTGAAAGTTGCTGGTCCGTCTCTTAAACTAAAATCTTTGCGGATAAGATCCTGCATCCATATGAATAGTTTGGAGATTTCTGCACCAAATCTCATATCATTTGAATATTACGGACCGGTAATAGGTTCACCATTCAAAAGCACCCCTAAGCTCGTAGACTTGTTCATAGGTGGAGACTATGGCAATCATCTGATGACTGACTTGCCGGACCTTTCTGACTGTATCCCTCAAGTTGAAGCTCTGACTCTGGATTTGTTCCTTGGGTCTACGATTGTGGAAATGTATCCAGTATGCAAAACTCTCAAGATTCTGGACGTCAGGTATACTCCAAGAAATTTCAATGACATGCTTCCTCTCTGTTCTTTGTTGAATGCCTGTGAATTGCTACACAAATTTGTATTCCAGCCTCTTAAACTTGGTATCGAGTTCGGGCAACCGGATGGACGTAAATTTAAAGTACATCATCATAAAAACTTGAGGGTTGTGGAGATAGTTGGGTTTTCTGGTTGGCGTATATACTTGGAATTTGCGAAGTGTCTAATTCAGAGTGCTGTTTCACTGGAGAAGATGATCATCACACCAAGACATAATAGGCAGCCTAATGTCGGATATAGCAAGTATCTTATGAGACATATGGTGGCAGTACTTGGCAGATTCGTTGAACAACAACAACGTGGGCCAATAATACTTCTTGAAGAGAATCCGAAGTTTCCGGCTTGGTGGTCTTAGATTCTAATGTCCAGATGGTTCCCTCATTCATGCTTTGTTCACATTTTTCTACTGAATTTTGGAATTTGATAATTAGAACAGGAGAACTTTCTTTTTTCTCTTTTTTTTTCTTCCTTCCGGGTACTCAGAGAGATAGGGTTATTGCCTCCTCCATACTCTATGGTGCTGAAAAAGATTTTTGTTTTTGTTTTCTTGGTTGCTAGGTTGATTGCCTCTAAGTTTCTGTGGTTGTGAAATAGATTGTCTGTATTTTTAATTTGTTTTCTTGGTTGTTGATTGAGATTATGTTGTGGAACAGATTTTTGGTTCTTCTTTATGGGATTGTTAGGTTTGATTGCCTCTGAAATTTTGTTGTGCTGAAACATATTGTTTGTTTTGTTGTCTTTTGGGAGAATTTCATACTTTTTCTGTCGTCAAATTTGACATTTTCCATAGAAGAGCATGCCCGACACTTCCAAAATATATTGATTTTTTTCATATTTAAGAAAATCTTGGCATTCATAAAAAATTCACATTTTTTTCTACGTTCCTCTAAACTTGTCAATTGAGCTACCCACAGTTACAAACTTGCAGCAGCAAGAAACCTGCATACAAGCCACTTTATTTGGCATCAAAATTGGGATATTCAGGCCCTTAAAAAAGCTTTACCAGAGGAACTGGTATTCGAAGTGCTCGCAGTACCACTTCCTGCACAGCCTATAGCTGACACAATCGTTTTTCCTTTGCCCAATTCCAGAAGCTTCACTGATACTGGATTTGCAGGCATTGGCCTAATATTTAGAGACTCTAATTGCTCCTCCATTAGACAGGCGGCTGCAGGATTCATCGGCATCAAGGATATTAATATTGGCTGAAATTTGGGCTATTAGGGTGGGACTCAAATTAGAATTGCATGCAACAGACTATCGATAAACTTATGTGTGAGGTGTTATCTCAACAGCAACAGCTACAGCAGGTAGGTGTTGAGCAACGCCGTCGATAACTCCTGTAACCGACAGCAGTCAGGAAAAGGAAATTGTCTTTATTAAGAATTCAATTCCGATTCGAATTCCTTTGGGTTTTAGCTGCGAATTGAAGGCTATATAAAGGGATGATTACTGCATGCTCAAGTCAGATCTGGTAAACAGAACAACACGGCATTGAAGGCTTGTTCGACTACTTCGATAAGTTATATATATTATCGATATTATAGGTGCTAGCTAGAGAATCTGTTTCTTGTGATTGGTTAGTGACTTGTAATAGCGGATTGTGATAATATAGTGGAAGCTGGTTGATCTCTGTGGACGTAGGTTATTTAAAACCGAACCACGTTAAACTCTTGTGTTCTTTCTTGCTTGTGTGCTTCTGTTTTATGTGGTTGTGTGTTTGATCTGGTGCAGCTGGTTCTTGGTGATTTAGTTGTATTGTGAGCTTTGTGATTAGGTAGAATCGACTATTATTGAATCGAACTCAACAATTGGCGCCGTCCGTGGGAAGGGTTGAAGGAATTTACCGGGAGAATCCAAAGCTTGATATAACCAATGTCGTCAACTAAAGTCGAGATTGAGAAGCTCACGAAACACACTGATTTCAGCATGTGGAAACTGAGGGGTTAAGGCCTTGTTATCAGATTATGGAGGTGACGATGCTCTGTTGGGGGATGAAGGTCTTAAGGATATTAAAGACGAAGTAAAGAGGAAGGAAATCAACAAGAAGGCATATAATACACTTGTTCACTCATTAAGCGACGAAGCATTGAAGGAGGTTATTAAGTGTACTGATGCAAAGGCTATCTGGGATAAACTTGAAGAAGTTTATATGGGGAAATCATCAGTCCAGATGATGTATCTCAAAAAAAAGTTTCTTAGTTTTAGGATGGTTGAAGGTAGGTCGATTCTGGAGCAGTTAGCAGAGTTTGACAAGACCACAACTCACATGGAGAACGTGGGTGACGAGACCAGTGATACAGACAAGGCTATGGTGTTGCTCAACTCCCTGCCTAACTCCTATGAGAACTTCAGAGATTCGTTGATGTTTGTTAATGTTGCAGTAACCTTGGATTTGGTAAGGGAATCATTGAAGACTAGGGAGTTCCATAAGCAGAAGAATCTGCAGGAAGGTGGACATTCAGCTGAAAGTCTTGATATGAAATACCATGGTTCCAGGAAGGATAGTACTGCAAGGGAAAGAGTTGCCAAAGGAGAAATATACGAAGAAAGAGATAAAGGGGTTGTCAGAGTTTGTAGAGAGGATGAAGTGCTTTAACTGTCAGAGAAAGGGACATCTAAGGAGGGATTGCCCTGAACCAGACAACAGGAAGCCGAGGCAACCTGCAAGGGGGACAGCAACAGTTGATATGGCACAAGCTACACAATCTTTTGACATCTCAGAGGTACTTACAGTCTCTAATTCTAATATAGACTTATCCTGGATACTTGATTTTGGTTGCTCTTTTCACATGAGTCCGGTTAAATAATGGTGTACAAACTTCAAATATGAGAAAGGTGGAATTGTACTTTATGGGAACAATCAGTCATGTATGGTCAAAGGCATTGGTGATGTTAAGTTGAAGTTGCATGATGGAACTGTTAGATTGTTAACTGGTGTAAGGTATATACCTGATTTGAAGAGGAATTTGATCTCAGTTGGTCAATTTGATGCTTGGGTTATTCATGGAGCTGTAGTCATGGTGTTCTGCGGGTTATGCACGGTGTTGAGAAAGGAGTTATGCTAACTCCTCAGATAACACTACTGGAAGGTGTTAAGAAAAATGGTCTTTACTATTTATCTTGTAACACAGTAGCTGGAGAAAGTGCAGCTGTTCACGGGAATGTCAACACATATCTATGGCACAAGAGGCTTGGCCATCTAGGAGAAAAAGGATTGAAGGAACTTACCAAGCACGGATTACTTGGAGGAGACAAGTTCACTAAGTTACCATTCTGTGAGACTTCTGTGATGGGGAAGGCGCACAAGACCAGTTTCAGCATAGAGAAGCATACTACTAAAGCTAACTTGGATTATGTGCATTCAGATTTATGGGGACCATCCAGGACACTCATGCACTCAAGGTGGAGGTAAATATTTCATCTCATTCTTAGATGATTATTCAAGGAAGGTCTGGGTTTATATTCTGAAATCTAAGGATCAAGCATTTAATCAGTTCAAGGAATGGTTAGTTGAGGTAGAGAATGAATCAGGAAGATCATTGAAGTATCTGAGGACTGATAATGGTTTGGAATTCTAATCTACTGAGATTACTAATTTCTGTAAAGAGAAGGATATTACTAGACATAGGACAGTTGCAGGTACACCACAACAGAATGGAGTTGCAGAAAGAATGAATAGAACTCTATTGGAGAGAGCTAGGTGTATGCTACTGAGTTCTGGGGTAAGCAAAGGTTTATGGGGAGAAGCTATGGTTATAGCAGCAATACTCATCAACAAGAGTTCAGCTGTGTCTTTGAATTTTAAGACACCGGATCAAGTGTGGACTGGAACAACTCGGGACTATACAAAACTCAAGGTGTTTGGGTGCTTGGCTTTAGCACATATCAAGCAAGATAAGTTGGAATCTAGAGCATTGAGGTGTATCTTTATTGGGTACCCAAAGGGGGTTAGAGGATATAAGCTTCGGTGCATAGAACCTGAAAAGGGGAAGTGTATTATAAGCAAGGATGTTCAGTTTAATGAAGATATATTACCTAAGGGGACAAGCAGGCAGGTGTTGACCAAAGGGAATTGCGCAACTCCGCGCCTAACTCCTACACTGCAGAAAATACCAGAATTGAGTTAGAAGAGGAGAGTGTTCACCCTGAGGAGCCCACAGTAGATGATGTTGCAGATTGATAACCTATATTACCAGTGAATGAGGAGTCTAGTAGTAGCTCAGAGTCAGATGGTGATGATCAACCTGATGAAGTTGGTGAAACTTCAAACTATCAGCATACAAGAGATCAAGGATATGCACAGGGAATTTCAGTTGAGGTGGGATCTGAGGATGAAACTTATATAACACCAGGAGAAGTTGTTTCGACTATGGATCAGGTTGATACACTAGGTGTTGAACAAGGAGTTGAGCTAACTCCGACCGGAACTCCAGAACAACAAGTCTTAGATTAGGTCCCAGAATACTCAGGTACTGAATATATGAAGCTCAGTTTTAGGAAGATGCTATGGAATACATGGAGATTGCTCAGAGAATCTTAGGAATGAATATTTGCAGGGATTCATCAGACGGAATGTTGTTTTCATCGTAGTCTAGGTATCTATTGAAGGTTTTGACCAGGTTCAATATGAAGGATTGTGGAAGTGTGGAAACATCTATGGTTCCAAGAGTACAGTTTTCTGATGAGCAATGTTCAAAGATTTGGGGGAAGCTAAGTTGCATGTCAAGAGTATCTTATGCAAGTGCAGATGGAAGGATCTTGTATGTGGATGATATGTTGACTTCAAATAGGTCAATGAAGGAGATTGAGTCACTTAAAGGAAAGATGCAAGAGGGATTTGAGATGAAGATTCCTAGGAGGATGCAGTGGGATCCTGGACCAAAGTTCCTGGTACATGTTGGTGTAAAGACTCACAGGGGTTCATCCTAACCACAGGGATGTAAGGGGAGTCATCCTAACCTTAGAGATGGAGGGATGTATCTTAACTTGAGAGATGCTTATGGGGTGTATCCTACATTAGGGATACAGGGATTCATCAGACAGAAGATCGAAGATATATATGGTCTTGGGAAGATCTTGGATGATTCAGAAGGGGGTACATCTTAACCTAAGAGATGGTGCATATGGGGATTCGTCTTAACCTAAGAGATGAGCATGGGGGTGCATCTTAACCTTAGAGGTGCAGAAGGGTTGTGTCCTAACTTCAGGGATACAGAGGTCGTTGGTGTTGGTTGAGCTAAAGGTGGAGATTTGTGAGGTGTTATCTAAACAACAACAGCTACAACAGGTAGGTGTTAAGAAAGGTGTTGAGCAACTCCGTCGATAACTCCTGTAACCGACAGCAATCAGGAAAAGAAAATTGTCTTTATTAAGAATTCAATTCCGATTCGAATTCCTTTGGGTTTTAGCTGCGAATTGAAGGCTATATAAATGGATGATTACTGCATGCTCGGGTCTGATCTGATAGGCAGAACAACACGACATTGAAGGCTTGTTCGACTACTTCGACAAGTTATATATATTATCGATATTATAGGTGCTAGCTAGATAATCTGTTTCTTGTGATTGGTTAGTGAATTGTAATAGCGGATTGTGATAATATAGTGGAAGTTGGTTGATCTCCGTGGACGTAGGTTATTTAGAACCGAACCACGTTAAACTCTTGTGTTCTTTCTTGCTTGCGTTCTTGCTCTGTTTTCTGTGGTTGTGTGTTTGATTTGGTGAAGCTGGTTCTTGGTGATTTAGTTGTATTGTGAGCTTTGTGATTAGGTATAATCGACTATTGTTGAATCGAACTCAACATTATGATTCAATCGGACTCAGTTTATGCTTTTAACTGTTTGCAGGTTCCAGCATGGCGCCACCGGGCTCTAGTCACTGAGGTACATGACCTTATCAAGCAGTTGAAGGAGGTGCAGCTACATTTTATCTACCGAGATGAATCAAATTGCACATATTTTGGCAATATGCGTAAGTAGTTGAGCTATAATTAGTGATCCCAATATTTTGAGACCCTTTTGAGACCTAATCCTACATTATATTAAGTACCTGTTAAAAAAATGGAAATATAACAACAATCAAATCGTTTATTGTATCAATCATCACTGGTAAATGTTCAACATAATAATCCACACATCCAAGAAAGAAAACATCTCAGTTTTAAACCTTGTTTTCAAGTAACACATAGTATAAAACCGGTAAAGCGACCTGTTTACATATCAATTATGCGTTTTGATGCGCTTCTTTGCGACCCTTTCATCTCCAGCTTGCGAATCAGACGACTTAACAGATAGTGGGTTATTTTTAACCCATGCTTGTGACTCAGTGGTCACTGACTTTTCTAAAACCACCCCATGCATTCTCAAGAGTTTCTCAACATACTTTTCGCCTTTAGTGCCCCTGTAGTTCTTGAGCTCAGCTTTCCGAAGGTGAGGAATGCGGAGAGCAACCATACTTCTTGTGAACTCTTCTGTTATTGTAGACTGAAAAAAGAATCAAAATTAATATATTAATTAAAAAAAAAAAAAGAAGAAGAAGAAGAAGAAGAAAGAAACTCCTATCTTCGATCCACATATCTGAAGTACAGACACTCACATCATCGGAATCCTTGGGGTAAAAATAGTCAATGACCAGGGATTCAAGAGCCGGAGAGTGATTAAGAAATATGCAAATTCCAGCTACTTCACTTTCACTGTAACCAGTACGCAACTCCAAATGACTGACACCCTTGAAATTTATGCCCTTCAATTTCTTTCCCGGTTCCAAGAACTTGGTAATACAAAAAGAAAGATGTATCAGATTTTAAAGTAGCAGGCCTATACACTGTTTGGGTTTAAAAGTCATGTCTTAAAAGTACAAAATGCAAACAAGAAAACATACCTTTTTTGAAATGAACATATTCTGAACAATGAGATACTTGAAGCTGGTAAGCGAGCTCAAGACATTACACCACCAACGATAATCTTTCAAACTTCTCTTGTACGTAACTTGGCCTTTGGTCGAAGTTCTTCTGTAATAGGTCACTTCGGCTTTGGTCAGTTGAGATGATCCTTCGAAGACAACTTTTCCCACCTTAACATCCGTAAGGAACACTGAATGTAGACATGGTGAATTCATAATGATGGAGCATTTACGACCATGACCTTTTAAGTAATCACCTTCGTGTATGAATTCTTTGAGCTTGGGTGATGAAACGATTATGTGCCTCAAACCAATACAACAGAGGATTTTCAGCTGCTCCATGTTTACGCAGCTTTTCACCAGACGAGTTAATCTTTTATTGACGTCTTGTAACCATACATCACACAACGTCAAGGACGTAAGAGATGCAATACGAGTACCTTCTGGAACTCGCAGGAAGCTACATCTGCGAAGTTTTATAACCTTCACAGTACTGCTTTCAGCAATGAGTGAGAAATCAAACAAATAAACTGACTCGTTCATCATATCAATGTCCACAAACTGATCAACAACATAATCCATGATGCTAGGAACACGGATCTCGAAGTCCAAATCAATCTCCACGGGCTGAAACGTTATGGCAGCCCTCACCCAAGAATCAATAGTTTCTTCATCATCTTCACCCTGACAACCATAGCGGAGGTGGAACTTTTGGAGAGGGGTGGTATGTTGTCTAATGGACAATGCTTGGGTTACAAACTCAACAAAGAAATCTCTAGTCACAGAGTAGGGAATTGATGGGGAGGAAAATTGGACATAATCAAAGCTGAGTTGTGGCATGCGATGCCAAATGTGGCGCCATGGACGACAAACAAGACTTGCTCGGATAGCATCAATGACTGGGAGGAAACAAAATATGTTTAGGAGAAGGGCTTCATGGAGGTCCAAAATGTTTGTTGGAGAAGAACAATCTGCCATTTCCTAGCTTGATCAAATTAAATATACCTGCAACATATTAATGGGAATATTAATGGAGAAAGAACATTAAAATGAAATACTTTTTTCTTCCATGAGAAAAAACATGCATGCATGATAAGACATCAGGATAAAGCCTATAATCAGCAGAATTAATTAAATATGATTAGAAACAACAAAATTAAAATGAAAACAAATCGGGTCCATAACTTTATAGTACCCTCTATGATATACTAATAACATAATAGGTCTCCATAAATCAACGATAACTTAATAATAGGTCTCCATAGATCAACGATAACTTACTAGTCCCTATTACACTACAAGAAAAACAGAAATCAGCAACCACCATCAGCGACCGATCGATCCATCGCTAATATTAGCGACCGATCGGTAAATTTGCGACGGATAAATAGCCACTAGCGACCGATGGACTTAATTCGTATGAGATCGTGATTTTTTTGCGACCGATGACTCATCCGTCGCTATTTAGCGACGGATGAATCATCGGTCGCTAAGTTTAGCGACCGATGGACATTATCCGTCGCTAAATAGCGACGGATGAGTCATCCGTCGCTAAACGTTGACCCGGAAACAAAAAAAAAAAGGCTTTTAAATGTAGCGACGGATGAAGTCATCCGTCTCTGTTTAGCGACCGATCGGTCGCTGAGCGACGGATGGCCATCCGTCGCAGAGCACAATATGATGACGGGCAAAACGGCTGAGACTCCATTAACGTTTTTCTTCTCCTCTTCTCCTCTTCTTCTCCCTTCTTCTCTCCAATTCCAATCTTCCATTATACTCCATCATTTCTTCCAATCTTGGTGTCAAATCGAAGCTAATTCAACAAGGAACGTAGTGAGACATTCAATTTGAAGTGGGTTGTTCTATTTATTCTGCAATTAAAGGTACTAATCTCGAAATCTAACTTTTGTAAATTTGGTATTTTTTCAATTTTGAAGTGTTTTATGGTTTATTAGCTAGTTTTGATGTTAGTATTGTTCAATTGGGATGTTTTGGGATGTAGTGGGTTCGATTATGTTTGAGATTTGAATTGGGTTTGATTATCTTTAGGATTTCAATCGGGTTCAATTATGTTTGGGATTATCTACGTAGTTAGTTTTGTTCAATTAGTGTAGTTTGTTTGGGATATACTAATTAGATTTGAAAATTGCATAAGTATAATTATAATGGAAATATGAGTAATTATAGTGTATTGTAATTAGTTATTATAATGAAAATTGTATAAATATAATGAAAATATAGATAAATATAGGTAATTATAGTGTATTGCAAGTTTTTATTATAATGAAAATTCCATAAGTATAATGGAAATAGAAAGATAAATATAGGTAATTATAGTGTATTGGTAGTTGTTACTATAATGCAAATTGCATAATTATAATGAAAAATATATGTAATTATAGTGTATTGTAATTAGTTATTATTATGAAAATTGTACAAGTATAATGGAAATATAGATAAATATAGGTAATTATTGTTTAAAAAAGTGTAAGTATGAAGGAAATAACTCATTGATAAATTAAAGTTAGAAGATAATATGAGTATTTTTATTTCTAATGTAGAAATATTGGGAGTATATATAATGCAATGTAAAAAATTGATAACTAAAATGAGTACTTGGTGAAAAACAACGTTAGCCGCAATGTACTAAACTTCCATTGGCCAGGTTTAGCATTCAATTATGAATCCCGATCGTACCTGGATGTACAGTAGGATTGCAGATGGAATAATTTTGCCTACGTTTGTACAAGGGGTCAATGCATTTGTCGAATTTGCATTGTCAAAACCCGAGTGTTTGAGTACTGGGATGATGAAGTGTCCTTGCAACCATAAGAAATGTAGGAACCGTCAGTACTTACCCTCTACGGTGGTTGTAGACCATTTGAAGCGTAATGGTTTTGTCCCTAAATATGAGGTGTGGAATCATCATGGTGAGGCAGTTCGTTTGTTGGGGGACTATTCCATGTTGTCGGGGAAGCGTAGGAAAAGGCAGGAGAATAGTGCTACACCAGGTGCCTGTACTCATGATGATGCCACAGGGGACCGGATGGAAGAGATGGTCCGTAACGCTGCGGGTCAAGAGTTCACGGAGGGTGTTGTTAATGAGGAGCCTCCGAATGCTGAGTCACAACAGTTCTTTGACTTGTTGGAAGCGTCAAAGATGCCACTCTACCCGGGGTGCAAGATGAATGAATTAACTATGTTGTCTCGAATTATGAGCAACAAGGAGGGTGGTGGGAATTCAGAAAGCAGCTGCAACGATTGGTTGAGTTTGATCACGGATATTGCACCTGAAGGAAGCCTAGTTCCAACAAACTATTACCAAGCGCAGAAGAAGATGAAGGCGATGGGATTGCCTATGGAGAAAATAGATTGCTGTCCGGGTATGTGTATGATCTATTGGGGGGAGGATGAAGGTTTGTTGCAATGTAAACATTGTGGGAAGGACCGGTATAGTCGTTACAAGGAGGGCGCTGCAATGAAACGACAGAAGAAAAATCTCTCCCACAAGAAAATGTGGTACTTTCCTATAGGTCCTCGTCTGAAGAGGTTGTATGCATCAGATGCATGTGCAAATAAGATGCGTTGGCACAAGGAGAGAGTAGTCGCGGATGACCAAGAGGGTAAGATGGGTCACCCATCAGACTCGCCGGCATGGAAAGAGTTTGATGTGAAATATCCACAGTTTGCAGCCCAGTCTAGAAATGTAAGATTGGGACTTAGTACTGATGGTTTCACCCCGTTTGGGAGTGAACGGAAGTATTCGTGCTGGCCAGTGATGCTTACACCTTACAACTTGCCTCCGGGTGACTGTTTGAAAGAACCATTCATGTTCTTGACCGTGCTGGTGCCAGGGCCGGATGATCCAGGACAGAAGATAGATGTCTTCTTGCAGCCACTGATCAAGGAGCTTATAGAGTTGTGGGAGGATGGTATCCCGGCATACGATGTCTCAACAAAGACGAACTTTACCTTGAGAGCAGCACTACTCTGGACCATCAGTGATTTTCCTGCGTACTCCATGTTGTCTGGAAGGAAAACATCCGGATACAAGGCATGTCCACATTGTCTGGATGATGTTGATTCACACTATCTGCCGAAGAGTCGAAAGGAATCTTGGTTTGATTGTCATCGCAGGTTTCTAGACGATGAACACCCGTTCAGAAAGAACAAGACTCAGTTTCTTAAGAACAAAGTGGTGTTGAAGAAGGCCCCTAAAGAACTAACAAGTGCACAACAATTTGCTATTATAGAACGCTTGGGGTACAAGAAAGTAACTGAGGTTGGGTGGGAACAGCATAACGAGAATATCAAAAGTGAGTATGGATGGAAAAAGAGATGCATCCTATGGGATTTGCCTTATTGGAGTAGTCTTCGCATACGTCATATCTTGGATGTCATGCATATTGAGAAGAACGTATTTGAGAACTGCTTCAACACCATTTGTGAAATTCCCAACAAAACAAAGGACACGGTTAGGTCCAGGGAAGAGTTGGACATTCTATGCAGGAGACCCGGACTGTCAAACAAGAATGCTGATGGCAAGTGGCCGAAGGCTAAATACACTTTGTCGAAAGAGGCTAGAGCGGAACTTTTTGATTGGGTGAAGTTGTTGAAGTTCCCCGACAATTATGCTTCTAAATTTGATTGGTATGATCCCACTGATGTAGGCACCAGGAGGCTTGAGGAGTATGATATGGTGGAGATAAACTATAAGAAGAAGTACAAAGTGTACGAACCATTTATCTTGGCAAGTCAAGCACTTCAAGCTGTATTTCTTCAGTATCCTACCTTGAAAAAGGATAAGGGCGATTGGTTAGCTGCTGTACCTATAAATGCTCGATCCAAAGTTGAGTATGTGGAGAAGGACGAGTCAATTAACAACTCGTACCAAGAAGAAGATGTCGATGGTCAGGCTAGAAAACCTGTACAGGCTACAGTAGAAGTTATTCAGCTGCATGATGATGTTTTCATTGACTTACAACCAGAGTAGATTATAGAGGGTACGTGAATTAGTACTAGGTAGTTAGATTAGACTTAGATTAGACTTATCTATCAGGCATATAATAAAAAAATGTTCATTACTTTTTTTGGTCAGGTTTAGCATTCAAATATGTCAGAACGTACACTGAGGATTCCCGTACTTGAGGTTTGGAAAGCCAACTGGCTTTTGGGAGTTCCGCCCAAAGAGTGGATGCCGAGTCCCCTTCATGATGTTTGGGAGTCCTACTGGCGTGACCACCCGAATGTCTAGTGTCGTTCCTTGCTATATCTCTGATTGTACATGTTTTATATTCAATTGTGTATGTACTAACACGGATCTTTGTATTGCAGATGCCACGACCCAGGAGGCCACGATACATGACCCCGCAGTCCCAGAGGGATTATACCGACGGATCGGACACCGATCAGGGCTCCCCTACTGTTTTAGGGACTCCACCTGGGTCGAGCAGGGGATCGACTCCTCATTCCTCCCTCCACGACCCGTGGGCCCACGTTCCAGACGACGGTTGTCCCTTTCAAAGGCCGGAAGATGGTCTTATGTGGAATGGTCGCCCTGTCCTTTACCCCAATGGAGAGAAGTAAGTATTAGGCATTAACTGATTTACGAACTTTTAATATATATATACCGAACTAACCTTGTCACTATTGACTTACCTGTTCTTCACAGGTTGTATGGGGAGCACGCTGCTAAAGTACTCAGTTCGATAATACGGAACAGAATGGTCCCACCGCAAGAGGGTGGCAGCCAGTGGCATTGCATCCTGGACCAAATTAAGGGAGAGCTCTTCGAGGAGCTGAGGGTGAGTTAATATATGCATGTTTAAATACCATGTTTTTACATTCCGTTCGACCGCTATGCATGCGAGGGTAGGCGGCGCCCTCTTATATGTCGGACCGCATATTTATGTATGGGTAGGCGGCACCCATTATATGCTTGACCGCGTTTAGAACTAGAATGGATAGGCGGCATCCATTACGTGTAGACCGTTCATGCATGATGGGTAGGCGGCGTCCTTATTTGTTTTTTAAGTATTCACCAACGTATGTGTTTCGATGTTTATTTGTAATTGTGTAGAAAGAATTCTTCCTTCCGAAAGCATTGCTGATGGATCTCTGGTGGAGCTTCAACTCTCACGGTAGTGCCCTTTACAAGTGCATGGTTCATAGCCTGAAGAAAATGTGGAAAGAAGACCGTCCACGTACCAGTGATTGGCCCGGAGATGCAATTTGGGAGGCGTGGAAGGTGTATTGGACTGACGCGAGAGTCCAGGCGCAGGCTGACCAGAACACTGAGAACCGGAAGAAGCAGCCGAATGATGGGACACGTACCCTGGTGACACACCGTTTTGGCTCTGAGTCGATCGCTACAGCACATGTGAGGCAGAAGGTAAGTATATTAACTTTGTGAATTCATCATTCTTATACTTGTTATTTACTTGCATTTCGAACTTTCAAACTAAGTATATGATGTTTTCATGTGTCATTCAGTTGAAGGATAAGGAGAGTCTCCTATTCACCCTGTTCTCGAGATCTCAGAAGGCCAAGAACGGACAGTGGTTGTGTGACGAGGCCACAACAATTGCGATAAGTATCTACAATACATGTGTTTATTAAATACTGATGATTTCATAATTAACTAATTAACAACATAACTAACACCTTATACTCTTGATTTATAATTTCAGACGGCCTACGAGGACAGGATTCGTGATCAGGATCTCACTGTTGAGGAAATGAATGCCATTTTCCTCGAGGTGAATCCTCCAGACGAGAAGGGCCGTCGCTTGGGACTTGGGAGTGCAGCAGCCGTCCCTGAATTGGACTCGAGGCCGACTCGTCGTTCCCGTGCCAGTACATCTTCATCATCTTCAGCAGCAGCAGCAGCTTCCGCTCGAGAGCAGGCCCTCTTACTTCATTTGCAGGAGAGGGATGAGGAGGTGAAGAGGCTAGGTGCGAAGCAGGCTCAATATGATAATATGTTTGCTCAGCTGTATGCGAAGCTGGGGATGGATCCACCTTCCCCACCTACCTCTCCATGATCCCCTATCCTTTTCGACTCTATTTACTATTTTCTACATGAATACTGTGTACACTATGATATTATTTTGGATTAGTATTGTGTACGTATGATTATTATTATATGTATGGAGGGTTTTGGTACATTTATTATGATTTTTTTGGATTATTTTTTGGTTTATTTGGTCTATAAAATTTCTGTAACATGTTGCTTAACTAAACAGGTTGCATTTGATTTTGAGTCTCATTATTATATCTAAAAAATTAAAAAAAAAAAAAACAAAAAAATTAGCAACCGATGGGCTCATCCGTCGCTATATACAGCGACGGATAAGGCTTATCCGTTGCTAAAAGTCAACCTTATTTTCCGTCGCTAATCCGTCGCAAATTCGCGACGGATTACTCATCGGTCGCTAACTCGCTAGCGACCAACGATTTAGCGACGACGAATTTATCCGTCGCTAAAAACACCGATCGGTCGCTAGCGATATTTAGCGACCGATCGGCCGATTTTACCGACGGATGGTTCCGTCGCTAAAATCGGTATATCTTGTAGTAGAGCAAACCAATTACACATTAGGACATTTTGAGTTAACCAAATCCAAATTTTGAAATTTTAGGTTTCAAACCAAACAACTTTAACTTAAAAAAACAGAAAATAAAATTAAAAATTTAGAAAAACTAAAAATTCATTCAAAAGTTTGAAAAAAATCATTGAAAAACAATAATTCAAAAAAAAAAATGGAGCTTCAGCTCCACCATTGATGGTGGAGCTCTCTGCTCCGCCATATATGGGCGGAGCAGAAGCTCCGCTTGTTAATGGTGGAGCAGCGAGCTCCGCCATAGTGGTGGAGCTTCTCCACTGGAAAATTTGGTGGAACTCACCTCCACCAATTTTTTTTTAATTAAGTAATGTTTATCTTTTCGTTTTCCTCTTAATTTTTAGCTTTATTTTTTATTTTTAAATGCTAAAAGTTTAGGGACTGTTTGGTTTGAAAATTAAAATTTCAAATTTCGAATTTGGTCAACTCAAAAAATACATTTTATCTCAATCTGTAATTGTTAGAATAAGAGAACTACCTTTTTTAAGTTTAAGGGCTAGCAGGGTACTATTCTGAAACTATTCTAAAAAACAATCTATCAAAGAAGTTGTATTTTTTTATTAGTGATAAATTTATAGCATGATCAATTATATGACTAGAAAAGGTTTTTATGTAGTATTAATCATGTTTTTAGGCACTGTAATTTTTACAATGGCTTAGAACCAGAAGCTTATGATAAAACAACAAATGTGGAGCCCTAATTAAGTTATTCTTAGCATGTTTTATGTATACTAACTTTCTACCATTAGAGTACGTCTTCCCAAAATGCCAATTGAGTTGATCTATCTTCATATGACCATTGCTCCTACCCCATAATTTATCATTTTATTACTATAAGAACAAACCTTTAATAAAACATTATTATAAGAATGGATTATATCATTCTCCGCCCCATTGACTTAATTTGACAAATTTAACCATTATATATGGTCCATCATCTGGTACTTGATTTCATGAGTAAGGTATGAGTGTGAATAATTTTATTGGCACTAATAAGAGATACACTTGATTTCATGAGTACTGTCTGATTACAAATCTATCATATAATTCCTGTATAAGACAATCAACATTATTTTTAATTCCAACGTTGTTGTTGGAAATGTTTTACATTATGATTTTTGGTACCATTGGTTAGTATCAAGATTGCACAATAGACTGTTAAAGATTACACAAAAGAGTATAATGGTAGAAGTTATTCTATTAAACATTTTTGAATGTAACCAGGAGCTATTATGTACAATAATTTGAACTTGAGAAAAATTATCCCAAGTTTTTAACCATTGTTGCTTAGTTGTATGTTGTGTTGATATAGAATCTGATCGGAAAACCTTACAAGTATCACCTATCGACTATCGTGGGAAGTGAAATTTGATGATCCTATTAGGTGTTAGCAGTTTTGAAAAGATGGGATTAACAAGATTTGATATATATTGATAGGTTCACTGGCTCATGGAAGATCAAGATGCATGCAATTCTGGCACAACAAGGATTGATACTTACATTGGAAGGTGCGTTAAAACCTTTGACTACCCTAATATATCAACATAAGAGAAGCTTGTGGAATTCACAGTCTATTGATTTTGTGTTTGGGAAAGAAACCATTGAGGGAAGTCTCTAAGGGAGTTTCAACAACTATATATATATGGACTAAGTCAGATTGTTGTGTTACTTATAAACTTTATCCTATATGGTGTCAACTGGTATTGAATGCAGGGATTACAATTTGAGAATGAAATGAAGGATAAATTAAGATTGATAAGTGATGCAGAACATCACTGACAAATTAGAGATGAAAGATCTTGGAGAAGCTAAAGAAAAGAAACAAAGATTAGTACAACAATTCATCTGGCCAAGTAGAGATTGTGAGTTTCTTTGGGGCTGACTAACAGTTTGAAAATTCATAAGGAACACCTTTAGGGTTATGAGATGTGGACAAGTTAATTGGCAATTCGCCACAAAATTTCATTTAAAAGGTTTGGTACCTTGTAAGCTTGTGTCAGTCATTGGTGAGGTGTGTTACCACATAAGCATTTTTTGTATGTTAGATTGAGTTAGAAAATGAAGTCATGTAACTCATTTATAGAAAAAGGTGATCCTTATAGAAAACGAGATAGGAACTCATTATAAAATTTCTCTTACTGAAGTTAAATAGATAGCTTGTAACTAAGTGTAAGGCTTCTTGAGAGTGAAGACCCTTAACACAAACACTTCACTGAAGATGTTTAGCAGTTACAAAAGACTCTATTCAACAAGGCTAAACAAAGGTAGTTTGATGTGTCTTGTTGAGATCACTCATACATGTATAGGAGTATCATTAAGCTTTGAATCACTTAATGATATGTAAATTAGACAAAATGAGTATGAGTTGTCCATATTCAAAATGCTTTCAACATATA
The DNA here is from genome assembly GCA_028274465.1 of Plantago ovata. Classification (NCBI taxonomy): domain Eukaryota; kingdom Viridiplantae; phylum Streptophyta; class Magnoliopsida; order Lamiales; family Plantaginaceae; genus Plantago; species Plantago ovata. Next base: position 35,671,924 of record CM051457.1, read on the forward strand.
TGGACAAAAAACTCAGTACATTGTCTATATATACTATTGAAAGCAACAGTTTCTAATGTCATGCAGAAACAGGATAGACTATTTTAATCTTTGAAACTTCCAACGGATAGTTTTTCAAAGGTCCATAGGCCTTCTACCATAAATAGAATTCTTCTTACAAACCGCAGAAAGGGTGAAGAACGATCAATTGTGATGCTCAATCAATTCATTTGAGCTTATAATTTAAAAAGCAAATGATAAAATAGTGCTACTCTTACACAGATGGTTTACAAGAACTCAGAACTCTACAAGTTCTAAGAAAGGAAAAATAAAGCACTATAATCCCCCTATATGTCTTAAGGACCATAATTAGTATTGAATACCTCTAAGTTTAGACTTGCGCAAATTTTGGGTTAGTATGAACCAAACCCCAAAACTGAGAAACTAAAGGGCGTCGAAGGTTGCAACAGACTAGTTAGAGAACTAGTTGTGTTGGATCTTGTTAGACCAAGATAAATTAACTTACGAAAGTGTATTTGTGTTAAGTCCTAGGAGGACTAACACACTAACTTGAAAGCTAAGTCATATCTTAAATCTCTCATTCGGATAATAAATTCAAACTCATAGAAGCAATAAAAATCTAAAATCTAAATATAGGGATTAAAAAATACCTTTCGATGTAGCGGTAGTGGACAAGAAGTAAACTATATAGTTCAGACCCTCATTAATTCTGCGAAATACAAAGAATATGACATCAATATTTGCTAATTTACTCTGCATTCAATAATCATAAAATGTCTCACAAACCGACTTACAATTCTTTAAATTGTCAACCCTAGTGGTTAGAAACTAAATAAAATAACAAAAAAGTTCTTGAGATTTTCAAAATTTATAACACAAAATGTGCAATAAAAACATAAAATATGGATTTGATCCTCAAGAAGAAGGATCTCTCCCAAAAATCAGAAGTTGGTCATCACGAAGCAGTCGCTTCTGGATCCCATGCCAAGTAAACAAAAGATTACAAAATTTGATGCTTACTTATGAGCGATCTCAAAGATGAGTAAGAAAACATTTGAATTACATGACAAATACCAATTTAGATCCAAAATCTCCGATATAGGGTTAATCGATCTTAGTGTTCTCTTATGGTGATAAATTGAAATCTATAGAAGGAGTAAATCTAAAATCTTGGATTACAAACACACCTTCCGAAGGAAAATGAATGATGGGACCGATCGAGACGGATGGTAACAAATATGACTTTTTTATGTGTGACGCTTGGTTTCAAATAGGAAAGAAGAACGGTGCTTACTGTTAACGCTTTTTCGGTATTGACAATCTGTATTTTCTGTTTCTTTTTTTAAGTTTTATCACTGAGTTTTAATATATAATTGTTGTCAAGCTTGGGCACATGAGGGCCCAATCAAGCGGTTGGGCCCCCACATGGACCAATAATTGTTTATAAGTCGATTCAATGTAAAACAAAGTTTATCAAAACTTAACAAAAGAGATAAAATTGCAAGTTATCAGTTTTTATACTCCATTATCACCGGAAAAAAATAAAAATAAATTGAATAGAAATCAAAAGAAAAAGAAAGAAAAGTAACATCTAAGCTTTGTTAAATTTAAAGTAGGTTTCAAACCCAGCTTCAATCCACTTCTCCTCCACCCGACCAGTCGGCTCCGCTGCACCACCAAGAGTCCACCACCATTCGACATGAATTTCATCATCTCGTCCCCATTCCTCATCTTCCTTAAAAGCCAGGCCAAATTGACTCTCGATTGGATAATACTTGAAGCTTGTGAAAACGAAACTCCCTTAAATGGAGGTTTCGAAACATTGCAAGCTTGAAGGCATCTTACCAATCCGTGGCTAATCTGTAAGATTCGCCATTCGCGACGGAGTGAAGTGCTCCCCCATGGACAAGATCCATATTCTTTTAAAAAAATTTAATTTCTTTCTAATTCTTTTTATTTTTTGGCATTTCTCTTTTATATTGTTTTAATTGTTTTAATTAAGGGGTATCATTTTTTTTAAACATAAAATGCTTAAATGAAATTACAAAATGTAAGGGGTTATAAGAGTGGAGGAGATGTAATTTGGACTAAAAATGTTAAAACAAAAAAGTTTCGTTTTTTCTTTATATACACCCCCGCTAGATAGTCTATTTTCATGAGTGACCATCTAATTTTGAATTATATCTAATCCCATTTTCTGAGACAACCATTGACCCAAAAACCTGACCTTATTCTGTCTCGCCCCTCCCCAAATGCGGCCTTAGCTTATTTCTATTCCTTTTTTCTTTTTTACATTTTTTTTCCTCTTCTTCTTCCTGTTGTTCCAATTTCAGTGACAGAGCTTCAAGCTTCGATCAGGGAGCTGAGCTCCCATATCGAAGCTTGCAACTCCCGATCACGGAGCTTGATCAGTTCCAAGGTTGTAGCTCCGATGGACTCCGGTACCAGAGTTTTAAAGAAGAAGATAGGAAAAAGAATAAAGAATAAGAAAAAAGAAAAAAGAAATTGATTATCTTTTAAAAATAATATTGGGACCTAATTTGAATTATTACACAAGAGAAATTTGAAATCCCAATTCAGAACACTCTGGGAGTTGATATAGTTTCTCTTGATGAAACTCGAGATATTGCACATGAGATATATGAAGTTCCAGTTAAGAATACTCCAAGTGTCGAAGAAGTATCTCTTAAAGAAATTAAAGAAACTGATGAGGTGATCGATGCAAGAAGAAGATACCTCAAATGCTGAGAAGTATGATGAAAAAACATCACAGAGAACTCCACCTTCATCACTCATTTAGATGCAAGTTCAATCTGATGGACAAGAAGAAAAGGTATCTAAAGATACAATTCTATGCAACTAATTGAAGGAGAGGAAGCCAAAGTGGCTAAACTCAAACACTTGTTGGAAGAACAAACAAATCTTAATGAAGAACATGCTAGACAAATAGCTGAAAGGGAACTAGTCTGAAGAAGTTAGAAGAGCTAAATAAAAAAAGGAAAGAAAGTTACTTGCTAAAAAAGTAAGAACTTAAGCGCTCCATTGATACATTGAAGAATATCAATGTTTAGATAACTGACCTTTCAATTGTTGAAACAAGCAGAAATCTAAACCACCCACTTTCTCTCTCAAACTGAAAAAGTCAAAAGAAAAGCTCAGAACTACCATGTTGGATGAGGATGAAAATGATTTTAATGATGAATCAATGTGGGATGGGAACTTAGCTAGTACTCCGATGCTGAACAATATGAAACTCTTATGGATCATAGGAATGATCATTTGGTTGTTGCCCACATGAAAATGAAGCTGATTGTTCCATAACTCTTCAGTAAGATACCTGACAATCTTGCTGAAGATCATCTGTCAAGAAGAGAAGTTATGGCGAAGCTCATAAATGCTTTGAAGACGCAAACAAGGATGCAGTTTGAGCCAGTTCTTGACAGCATGAAGAAGCTTGCAAATCTAGTCACTCAGAGAACTGCAAGTTTTACCATTGCTCAGAAGGATCTGTAGATGGTGAGGGAAACTAATCACAATCTGGCTCATAGCGCTTTTGAAGAAGGTAGCTATGCTGCTGCAAAAGCAGATGTTGTGCATGGAGCACGTGATGAATTAACAAATAAGAATAATGGCATTGTGAAGAAGAGTGAACTCCTTATACTACAAAATCAAGAGTTGATTGTTGCATACAACTCCATGGCCAAGAACTTTAAGACTCTTGCAAACTCCTATATTGAATTGAGTTAGTCCGCAATAACTAAGGGGGAAGAAGAAGAAGTGAAAAAATCTAAGGGCAGAGGAACAAGTTCAACCTATTCTACAAATCAATGAACCCTTCTCCAGTCAGACTGTTGTTGAACATAATGATCAAAAATACATATATAATAGCTTGTACAAAATAGGAAATGCAAAGAAATAACGAAAGTAGAAACTGTCTTCAAACAGCTCAGAAGTGGCCCGCTTGGAGGAGCTGAAGCGGGCCGCTTGCACGGACTGCCTAGTTCCTGGAATTTGAAGCGGACCGCTTGGAAGTGGATGAAGTTGAGCGCTTGGCAGAAGTAGACCACGTAGAAGGCCAGAGGCGGGTCGCTTGACAACTGGTTGCTGATTCAGTTTTTCCTGTTTCATGAAATACATTAACATGAAGGTTGAATCTGAGGCCTGCGCGCAGTGTCCTTAAAGCATAATACACCCTCTCACTATGGTGCTTCAGACGTTGGGCGTCTGCTTCCAGAGATACAACAGATTCCAAGATTACTAGCCGCACAAGCTAGCAACCCCCAACGAGCAAGAACTAATGCTTGGTTATGCTTTGGGAGGATGTAGAAGGAGACGTTTTTCAGGTGTTTCAGATATCTCCTCAATCATATTTCATATGTTCTTTTTTCCATATATTCCTTTTAGAGTTGGAGACTCTATTTATAAATGAGGAGAAGCTTTACACATTCACAAGTGTAACTCCATAGCAACAAATTCTCACACAAATGCTCACCATTACTCCTAACAACAAATTCTATTTGATGAAAAAATCAAATAGACATTATTGCTCAATATTTGTAACTTACTAGCTGTTACAAACTAGGAGGTGAATCCAAAAAGACTCCTGGAGGTTTAACAGAACCGGTGTAAAACGAAACTCTCTGGAACCTGCTCGTTTTGACTCAAATCGGTTTACCTTTCGTACCTCACATTGTGCAAACACACAAGTTCACTTTAACAAATACAAATATGGTCAGGATTGCATAGTTATTCAACTTCAACTTGAACAAGTTGAATAACTAGTCCAACCTATAGTCTTATAAACTAGTCATGACTTGTGCATATTCACAATGTGGGACAAAACATATTAACCTTCCAACTTTGAGCTATTGCTCCTCACTAACCCAAACTTCGTTTCTGGTGTATAATATATCAAATCGGAGCTCTCACTTAGTAGCTTACGACTATATATTCAATTTTCTCACTTACCGAATAATTAGAAAATAATCTCCACGTAAATATGACATCATAATGCATTATTCACATCATTATTTTTTTCATATTTCCAACAACTGTAGCCATTCAAGGACCAAGTGTTACAAGATCAAGAACTCAGAAATATAAGGAGCAAGTTGTGAACTCTCAAGAAAATGTAGTTCAAAAGAGGAAAAATGTAAAAGGGGTTGCCGAAGAAGAAAACAAGAAGAAACCTAGAGACAACAATGAATTCTACAGGCCATTTGAAGAAAGATTCCATAACTATGATATGATGATGAGGAAAGTGATGGAACACTACAATAAATAGTGGCATTTTCAACGACCTACGACGGAAAGACATGCGCCATTATTATTTCCTATTACCGACCCATTTTCGTCGTTGTAATTTCCGGACCAAATAATTCATCCGGGGGATAAAGATGCCGACCGCCAAAAAAAAAAATTCTGTTGGAAAAATATTGTTGCCGCCAAATTTCATTTGGTGCCAATTTTCGTGAGGGTATCAGCTTATTCTTGCTTTACGTGAAAAAATAATAGAATAATTAGTTGTTGCTAATTAATTAGTATATCCAAAGTAAGGTTGTATATATGTCTTTATATTTAGAACTAAACACTTTTTAATATATGTTTAATTTTTTTTTTTTACAATTTAAGATTTAAAAGTAATTTATGACAAAGAAATAGTGATCAATAAAACAAGGGAAAATTCCATAAACTACCCCACAATTGCACCCGATTACGTTTCTTCCCCTACTAGTTCAACAATTACATCTAACCCCATTTTACCAAAAAATGTTGACCAACTTACAAATCTTAACCTTTATTCTCTCCCCAAACATGCCCTTACCAATTTTATTCTTTTACACTTTTATTTTTTCATTTATCTTTTCCTTTTTCTTTTTTCTACTTTTTCTTTTTCTTTTTCATTTTTTTCTCCATTAATCTTCTTCTTCTTCAAGCTCTAAACATAGGATCGGAGATGTCCAAACGGAGCTGCCATTTTGGCAGCTCTGGTCGGACAGTAACAGCTCCGCCGGACCTGTTTTACACAGCTCCGACGGAGTTGTTTCGGAGCTGTAAATAGCTCTGGTTGGAGCTATTTACATCTTCTGCCGGAGCTGTCAGCTCCGACTTGAGCTGCCAGCTCCAGTCGGAGGTCCGATCGGAGCTACAGTAGCTCCGATCAATTTTTTTTCTTTTTTCTATTTTTTAAAAATTTTAATTAGTTTTTGGGATTATTATTATTTATTTTTGTTTTCATATTTTTTGGGCTGGTATTGAGATAAAATGCGTAGGGACTTGTTTATAAAAATATTTGGATGAATTTGAAATTTAAAATATTATGTAGGTTAATTTTGTAAAATAAGAAATTTTAGAGTCAAATGTGCAATAAAGGAAATTTGATTGTGTTTGGGTGTTGATGAAATCTCAATTTTGAATGAGGGCAAATTTGTCATTTTCAGACCTTAATTCGCCGAAATTTAAGGCCGTGGGGCTAGATGTAATTGGTTTTCACTAACGAAGGAAATTATGTTATTGTTGAACTAACAGGGGAAATTGTAATTGATGAAAATTATCCATAAAACAAAAATAAAATGAGAAATATTTGAGGGGATAAATAAATGTAGTAGCGGTGTAGCAAGTTAGTATCGGGTTTGCCCCATTATACCAATCTCAATGATCACGGCAACACCAGCACCAGTCCAGTAGAGAAAAAAGCGCACACACACACGAGACGAGATTTTCCACTGAGACACGCCACTGGCGCACTATCCCTTAATACTGTTCCGAATCTCTCTAGCCTGCGCCATCATCGCCTTACGCCCTCCACTAGCCTCGTTTCCTCTCCACCGATCAGCTGCCCCTATTTGTCAGATCGGCGACGCCTCGCCGTCGGAGATCTACCCGATGTCCAAAGCGCGTGTCTACCCTGACGTTAACGTCTTACGCCCTAGGGAGTATTGGGATTACGAGAATCTCGCCGTTCAATGGGGGTAACTCTCTCACCTCATCCATTCCATTACTACTACTCTTAACTTGTGTTCATTGATTCGTTAGTTAGTTTTGTTATTCATTAGTGCTTCTCATAATTATATCTGGAATTATTCATTCTGATTTCTGCATAGAGCGAGAGAGAGAGAGTAGTTCATGTGGAATTTCTCAAATGTTTCATCCTAATTAGATATAGAGAAGCTAATTGAGTGTCTGTTGTTTTAACTTAGTATATGATATGCTGAAGTTCCTATTATGTTGATTTGTTACATCCTGCATTTAAACCATGTGAATTGATTTTACTTATTGATGTTACTCATTATTAGTAATTACGGTATTTCGAACCATATACTGCATACTATATAGTAACTAAAGGAAGAGTCTAATTAATAAACAAATACTACAATCCAAGGGGTTAAATTGCAAGTTATCTAGAAATTATAACACGGCTGTCTTCTTAAACCTCATGTCATGTTCCAATTTTTGCTATGCTACCTGGACAAGCCATTACTGATACGAAATTGGTTGTCATTGGGTCGTAGAAGTTCAGACGTGTTAACTATTTCTGGAATTACTACTAGGTAGATGCAAGTTAAAGTTGGACCACGATCCTTGCAATGTCACATGTGCGTCTGGGGGTATCCTGGTGACTGATGTTAGCAGGTGGGAAATGAAAGTGGAGGGAGTGGAAAAAGTCTTGGGAAATATTTTATGGATGTAGAATGAGGGAATGGTCTAGGCTTTTATGGTTGGATCTGAAACTGTTTTGTTATTATCATTTTGGAAGTTTATTGGTTAGCCCCTCAGTTGGCGTCTGAGAGCCTCACTAGAATGAATTTAGCAAACAAAGGTGGAATTCCTCAAGTGAAAGGGTGTAACACTAATAATCAGAGTTGAAGTCAATTCCATATAATCATCAGAGTTGTGTGTGAAATTAAAAAGAAATATTGTAACACCTAGAAACCCAAACATGCCCAAAATAACTAACAGGTTATTAAGACTGAGAATAAAAGCCCAAAAGTGTCTTGGAAATAAACCAGACCTGTCCACCTTTGCCTTAATTTGTATTTGCCAAACACGTTCTACACCAATCTTCCCCACTCAAAATAACCTCATTCTCGAGTTATATACGTATAGAAGACCAAAATCGTTGAATCTGTAATGGACAAATGGGAAACACAGACTAACCATGTGCTCCTTGTCTCCTCGATCAAAACTAATCTAGTAAACAACACTGGTTAATTAGCAAAGAAGTAATAGTGCTAGAGGCAGCTCTTTGTTAGACCTAATAGACCATCAGTATCATAGCCAAACTCCAACTTAACCTCGAAAATCATTCCACATTTGTCACTCTCCACACCCTTCTCCCCGACGGGAAAAATAACCCGACCTTAAGTTGGAGAAGTCACTGGGAAACAATATCCGTCCATTCGTTGGTCACCAGGGTAGAACACCAAAGTGTAGTAGTAGTAGTAGTGTAGTGGTAGTGGTAGTGGTTGAATGTGGCCTGTCACAGTAGGTTACTGGAACTAGTCTCAGCTTTCAGAGATTCTCCTTTTTTATTTGTTTATTTATTTTTTTGATGTTTAGCTTGCATGCATGAAGTTCAACTATCAGGTGAATTATCTCACTTTTGCTTCTTTGATATGCATTTTCAGTGACCAGGATGACTACGAGGTTGTTCGTAAAGTTGGAAGAGGAAAGTATAGTGAAGTTTTTGAAGGTATAAATGTCAACAGTAACGAACGGTGCATAATAAAGATTCTGAAACCTGTTAAGAAGAAAAAGGTAAGCTTTTGAATCATCGCACCCCCTCAGGCCGAAGAGTTTGAACACGGCAGATTTAATTTTTTTGGATGGCAGTCAGTAGGCAGTAATAATTTGCTAGGTTATTTTGTCAAACATTCATGCAATTTTCCTTCTGAGGTCATTTGTTGCTTACCAAATGAAGGATTCTGTCATCTGATGAGATATGTAGAATTAGCTTAATGGAGGTTGACTATGTTGCTTTCTTGTATGGTTCACGAATGCGAATGTATCATATGCATTCTGATATCAACTTCTCCAGTCTGTTAAATTTTTCTCAAATTTAGTTACAATGTTCCCACTGTTAAATTTATTTGCTTTGCATGAGATGTATGACAATACCCTCATTGGTCCTGCGTGCAGATTAAGAGAGAGATCAAAATCCTGCAGAACCTATGTGGTGGACCCAATATTGTGAAACTTTTAGACATCGTCAGAGATCAGCATTCAAAGACTCCTAGCTTGATATTTGAGTTTGTGAATAGTACAGATTTCAAAGTTTTATATCCTACATTGACGGATTATGACATTCGTTATTACATTTATGAGCTTCTCAAGGTTAGAAGAAATAGCATTTGATATCAACGTGCAGGTTTATTTTATTAATGTATTCTACTTGCAATTTCTCTGCGACAAAAGCTAAATATAACATTTCTAACCGCTACTACCTAATATCAAAGTAATGATTGTGCTACTGTTATGAAATGTTGAGTCGTGACTCTACACAACATAGAACTACCTTATTGTTACCAAATCAAAGCCTATACTAACAAAAAGTACTAGTTAAATATGTGTCATACAGTGCTGTGTGTCCTGGTTTATGATATGCAATAAAAATAAAACAGAAGTCTAATTCTGGAGTAGCTGGTAGCTAATTTGTTATTTATTAACCGTGACTAATTAGAAGATAGATCGCTATCTTATGTGATGTGATTCTGTCAAATTGATAGTATATTGGTAGGGGGGGGGGGGGGGGGGGTTGCGGTTGGATAAGGAAAATATGTTTTCTAATATGAACCATTAAGAATTTTGTTTTAGTAATTTGCATTTCCCTTTCCTTTTTCCTGCTAACTCCTGCCCACCTACCTCATACCCTGTTGATTTGGCCTCAAGGAATTCAACCCTGGGTCTTGCACATGCAAACCGAAGTTCTTATCAAGCCAATACTGCTAGGGCTTTTTTAGGCATGCACATTAGGGAACAATGTTTACTTTTATGAATTACAGCATTTCTATTATTGATAACAACATAAAGATAACTGGAGTCTTATCATTGGTGAAAACTTTAGTTCATTGCATAAGTTAATTTGGGATATTCATGTCTATCATATTTCTCCACATTTTTAGCTCACTCAATTCAGTTTCAGAATCCAGCTTTTGAGATTATTCTGTTAAGTTAAAATTTGTGTTCGTGTATGGGGGAGGGGGGGGGGGGGCGCATTTAATTAATTGTTTTGCATGAGGACTTTTTTTCCCTTTTTTTTTTTTTTTGAATACTAGCTAGAAGTCGGCTGACCTCATAACATCATATTAATGTGAAAAACTATTTCAGGCACTAGATTACTGCCACTCACAGGGCATAATGCACAGAGATGTTAAGCCCCACAATGTTATGATAGACCATGAGTTGCGCAAACTCCGCTTGATCGATTGGGGTCTTGCTGAATTCTACCACCCAGGAAAGGAGTATAATGTTCGTGTTGCTTCAAGGTAAGTTTAATATGTTTTGTAGAATTTCTTAAGACCATAACTGTTCTTTCACAATCTCATTTTCACATTTGATTCAGTAGCTGATAAGCCTGATAATGTGTAGTTTCACATATAAGAACTATTTGATTTGTGGCATTGAAATCTCTTAATCTCTTACTACAATTATTTTTCATACATGGTTTCAAATTTCAAAAGTGCTCCCATTGAATATCACGGGTTTCTGTTTCTCGTACCACTGGAATAACTTAAATTGTGACCTTGAAACTCCTTAAAACACATATTTTTCTAATATCTCCGGAAAATCTCTTAAAGTTTCAGTATAGTAGAGCCCGAAACATACCTAAAAACCGAAAACCTAACATTTAACAAAAATATATACTCATTTATTTCATGCCATGTTAAATAACTGGAATTATAGATTTATCATTCTTCATTTTCAACTTCTTTCTACTAGGCCAGTTTGCAATTTTTTTGTTTGGCTTCAGTTTTGGTCTGTTACTAGTCTATATCACCGTGTAAATCCCCTTTCCTCTAAACCTTCAGGTACTTCAAAGGTCCAGAGCTTCTTGTTGACTTGCAAGACTATGACTATTCATTGGATATGTGGAGCCTTGGGTGCATGTTTGCAGGAATGGTGAGGGGATCTTTTAGCTGCCTTTTTTAATACTCATTGATTTTCTTATGGTACCACATCTCATTCTCCTTTTGGTGATTCCTAATAAACTCAATGTAGATTTTCCGCAAGGAACCTTTCTTTTATGGGCATGACAACCAGGATCAACTTGTCAAAATTGCCAAGGTATAGCATTTGAAACTTATGCACAAGCCAAGGAACCTATGTTAGATTCCAGAATGTCGTAATTGTTGGCTTTCCAGTAATTCCATTGAGTTAGTTCACCCAACAAAGTAATTAGGCATTGCGCCTGCATGCAGTCATAATGCAAATGGCCAAGACCATGTCAATAGAGTTTCCTGAGGACGTTCCAATACATAATATTATATAGTGTGTCCTCGTTGACAGAGAGAATTCTCAATCAACCAGACTGGCTGCGGACTCCTGATTTAGCTTTATGTATCAAGTTCAGTCTGAAAAAACCTTGTAAAATAGGTAAACATGATTTGATTTCTGATGTCTAGTTGTTCTTTTAGGTACTTGGAACTGATGAGTTAAATGCCTATCTACACAAATACCGGTTGGAACTTGACCCACAACTGGAAGCTTTAGTCGGGAGGTACGTTTATGCAAGTGCCAGTGACACTGGTTTGATACTCACTGCAAACTAGTAAATATAATAGACCCTACCCTATATACTATAAATACTAGTGTAAATGGGTCACTCTTTCTGTGCACTTCCTAACAGTCTAACACAGCTTTTCCATTTTCTACGATCTTTTTTTTTTCTTTTTCCCTGTGGATTGTGCTTGTAGACAAAAGTTAATCTCCACCTAGTTTAGTGCATCTACTGATAATGTCTTGATCCTTTCCTATCTGACAGACACAGCAGGAAACCATGGTCAAAATTTATTAATGCAGACAACCAGCATCTTGTATCGCCTGAGGTCTATCGTGTTATTTCCCTTTCATTATCTTTAGCAGCTTGATTTTACCCTGTTAATCGTAAAAATCTCTGCTATTTGGGTTCTAATATTGTTGTTCTGTTGTAGCAGGCCATAGATTTCCTCGACAAACTTCTTCGTTATGATCATCAGGACAGGCTTACTGCAAAAGAAGCAATGGTTAGTTGTGCCATGTTAATAGACTTGTTCAGATATGTTATTTCTAGTACAACTGTGTTCATTAACATCTGCTTCTCTGAAATTCTACTAAATGCATTCTTTTTTAAATGTTATTAGGCCCACGCTTATTTCTTGCAAGTGAGAGCTGCTGAGAACAGCAGGGTAAGAACTCATTAAGCGGGTGAATTTTCTCCATGAAAAAGATACTGATTTGTAATGTAATGTAACATTCGAAGCGTGTAAAATTCCTCTGGTCAGTCTTGTTAGTTAACCCTGTAGTATGATTTTCCTGGAAGTTTGGTTCTCTAAATAATGCTCTTTGTATCATTTTTGCTTGAGCCGAATCTTGTTGTCTTGTTCATGACCGTACATGTATATGACCATTTAACATTTATCTGACTGAAACATCCGTTTCATCATTTGATTTTGAGTTCATCCATCAAGTTCTCCTGCTGAAAATGCTGGAGATTGTCACGCAAAAGATGAAACAACTTCAAACCTTGATGAGATAGTTATTAGAATTTCACCCTGAAATATGGAAATCGCATTTGTGAACCGACTTCGATATCTTTGACTCCATCTGAAGCATTTGTTCTGTTAAGCAGCTTTGTCATTTTACTGCAATGGCTACAAGCGACTTCTCTGCTGTGACTGTTAACCATCTACCCCAGTCACCGGGTCACCAACTAATAAAACTATACTCCTGAGATTCTTACATCTCAAAAAGTGTCGTTTGAAAGATTTACAATGCTAGAAATCTTCCAAAGTGTCTTGCCTCACAAACCAAGTCGCAATCTTGCTCTACTCTATTTATTCAGATACAAAGTTGTAGGTCTGAGCTTTTGTTTAGTTGAAATTTATAATTCAAATAAATACAAATCAAATTATGCCAGTTGAATTTTAAACAGATCATAGTTAATGTTTTTGACTTTTGACGGATTGCAAGAAGCATGGGGTAGACAAATATCTTTTTTCACATGGGATTTTCTCCTTATACAAGCTACAAATCAAGCATTATACGATATTCTTATAGCATCTGCATTCGAAATTACAATTACATTCTATAATCTATTTAACCAAAACATATTCGAAATTACAATTACATTCTATAATCTATTTAACCAAAACATATTCGAAAACTATACGTATCATTCCAGCTGCTCTGAAAAGAAAATCATTTTTCGCAACACTTAAAGATCATCGTCTGTAGTTTTATAAATACTTGAATATATTTTGATTTCAATTTTCACCCGGAAAAATGCTAAAACTTGGGGGAGGGGGATCACTCGAAGAAAATTGCCTCCTTTTCATCACTCATCTCTTTTGTATGTTCACCTTAATTGATGACAATCTGATTTTTTATTTTATTATTATTATTATTATTTGGGTTAAAATGAAGTTGATTGCTATGGAATTGGGATTAAATAAACCTGAATAAATAAATAAAATAAAATGAAACCACATTTGTTGCGTAAGCAAGCATCCATTCACATTTAAGTTTTCCAAATACGATCTGGGAAATTTTAGTCACTAAACTCGCACACCAAACAGAGCTCCAATTTCTCTCAACAATGGCAGTCGTGATCGAATCCGAAATATGGCAACCAAACCACTTACTGTTCATTTTCCTTTCCCTCTCCACCGCCGTTTCAATCTTCTACCACCCTACTAGAACCACCACCGCCTCCTCCTCCGGCAACGTCTTAGATCACGCGCCACCGGCTTCCTTTCATCTCTTCCAGCGAAACTTTCTTCTCCTCTTCTCGCTCACTTCAGGTATTCTCACTACACATTTCTGCAGTACAATTTTACCGAACATTTTCGATTCTGCTTAGTTATTTTGCTAATTTGAGTCCAATGTGTTTGAATTGGTAGTAATCGAGGGTTTGTGGACTGTGTTTGGAGAGTACGAGCTGGACTATTATGGATTGACTAAGGATCAAATGCTCAAGTTGATATGTGTTGGATACGCTTCCTCGATTTTGATTGGGAGTTTTCTCGGTGTGCTCTCTGATTTAGTGTGAGTTTTGAATGTTTGATTAGCAACTTATGTATACAAATTAATTATCTAGTCATGTTGTTTCGGATATGGTTGAATTTATGTGCTGCATTAGCCTTGTTCCAGATTTATGCGTTGTACGAATGATTTTCGTGTATGTAGATAGTAATGTCATGAATGTTGTGTATGTGCAGAGGTCATAAGAAGGTGTGCTTATTGTACTACATGCTGCACTTTCTGGTGAGCATATGGAAGAGATTTTTTGGTACTCCGGCTATTTGGTTTGCGAGTATCTGCTTATCATTGGCTTCCGCGATATTTTCGTTTAGTTTCGAGACATGGATGGTGGTTGAACATGGCAAGGTTGGTCATGGACTTTTCTACTTGGCATGGTTCCATTATGTATTTAGCCATGAGAACTAATGTTTGTTGTTTTGTTCTTTTTGTTGTTTCGTTTGCAGCATGGTCAGAGGCAAGATTTGCTGAATGACATGTTCTGGTTAATGACCTTCTTTCAGTCTGTGTGCTTCATCGTCAGCCAGGTGGTGGTGAATTCTCTAGTTAATGGTAACTTGGATAAAAACATAGCTTCTATATGGAATGCAGCTCTAGTTCTTGCTGTTGTTGCTATTGTTTTTATTACTCGGGGTTGGAAAGATGATCATCAAGTAACTACTGTCAAGGAGTATCGTGTTTCTTTCAGCCGACATGTGATAAGCGGTGCGTGTTTGGGACTAAATTTCATTCAATAGGCACTACTTTTGTATGAATGAATGCATAGACGGTAAATAAACTGACCATGAAGTAATAGAATTCTGATTTTTTGAATTGCTGAAGTCTGGAAATCCTGAGTTGATCAATTTTGTAATTGTTTATGTTAGATAAAAGGGTTTTGCTGTTATCGTGGGCTCAAGCATGTACCCACTTTTCCATCACAGCATTTTGGATCCTTTGGGCACCAACAATAGTGGTAAGATCAATGATCAACTCTAATCATTATTTCAAGTGTATCATAGATCATTTCTCTTACAACACAAATAGTGCTTACTTCTAATTTCAGTGCGCATTTAATGAACTTTCACTAACTTACACTATACAACTTGGGGAAAGACTTCTGTAATGGCAACTCTTTTGACATGAAGTTAGATCAAAATACTTGTCTTGTGCTAATCTTGATAAATTGTTTGAACTGTTAACTCTAGAAAAAGTTATGACAACATTCTTATGTTGTTCTAGAAGTATAAATACTGTTCAATATCCTAATAGCTGTTTGAATATCATTGTGAGAAATTACTGTTAGAACATCTTTGTGTAAGCTCAAATTAAACCTCACCTTAAATTTATAAGCTAGTAAACCTAAACTAGGAAATAGAAATATAGTGAGATCTTAGGGGTTAGGGCAATCTAGAAATCTAAAGCGTAAATGACCCAACAGGAGCTTAATATTAGTATATGATAACATTACTAAATATCTTCTTGATCTTATTCATTTCTTTACCCAAAATGTTTTGTTTTATGTTTAAATTTGTCACAAGATGCTGATTTTCATGTCCTACATTTCTCTTCTGATATGCTCTCTTGGTTCTGTCATAATTTAAGCAACGACTTCTTTTCAAAGACAAATGAAATGCTTTGGCAGACGAAGCGTAAACTGCTTCATGTATTTAGAACAAGATATGTAGTGAGTTATTTGGTTATTCTGTTTTGTTTCTACTTGCTAGTTGCTAATAGTATTCGGACAGTTGAAACAGTTGAAAGTCATTTCAACATCAACTCTTATTTATCTCCTGGTACATCTTTTGTTTTTTATTTTTTCAAACATGTGGCATTCCTTTGGCAGCATCCACCAAATCAGAACTAAACTTGAAAGCCATATTTTGACCCGTACATTAACATAGTTGATTCTTGCTTTTCTTTGGTACTTATATATAGCTGATTAATCACTTGATAAGAGACATCATTTTGGAACCGTTTTTCATAACAATTTTAACCAATTGAAAAAAGGACTTAGTGAATTGAACTGACATATTATGTGTATATTCACTTACTGCATCCTAATAAGGTGAGGTAGATGGCTCGTAAATACTTAAATCTTCTTTGTTTATTGGATGTTGTCACAAATAACGGTAAGTATGTACCTGCTTCTATATAGCCTATAAATAAATTTAGTTCTTAGAGTGCTCTGCTCATGGATTGGCACTTTTATGATATATCCATATACTCCCTCCAGTTTGTAATATAAGATGTTTTGCAATTCCCCATCAAGTATTTTCATCCCTGCCCATATTAATTAATGCAAGTTGTTAAATTTCATGTTTGTTGAAGTATTTATTGGCTCAAGTTTCTTTATTATCAGAATATCAAGGAGTTGGTTAATGTGTATTCAAATGTGTGAAAATGCTAAAACATCTTATAGAAAGAAACAAAAATGATTGAAAAAACTGATTTATTATCTTAACTAAATGATTGTTCTAGTTTCTGAGTGGCACATTCAACTCAGCAACTGATTTATTATCTTAACTAAATGATTGTTCTAGTTCTGTGTATATGTTGATCTGAAAGCACCTCTGTTTACATTTATTTTGAGTTTCTCCTTGTTAAAAATATTCTTGTACTGATGAATATAAACATGTTTGAAAAAATACTATGACAGGCTGATGGAAGAGAAGTGTCATTAGGTTTGATATATCCTTGTTTGTTGGGTGCCAAGATGCTAGGCTGCACTGGATTTCCATGGTTAATCCAAGGACCTTTTGTACTCAGAACAGAGGAATATCTAGTATATGCTTTTATGCTAATGGGCCTTGTACTGTCTATTGTTGCCTACGATTATCAGGTCTCTAGTGTTTTTATTTCCGGTATTTGGAATCAAATGTTTAATATCTTCATGCAAGTATATCTACAGGTTTTAACTAAGACCCTGTGTTTTCAACAGGAAATTGGAGTTCTTGTAATACTGTTTTGCATATTTCATGCCTGCATGGGTTTGGTTTTGCCATCTCTTGCCAGATTAAGAACAATGTAAAACACTACTGCTTTTCATTCTGTTTACTTCTATTTATCCTGTGAGGATCGGCAGTTTTGTGCCAGTCTCCCTTATCATGGATACATGATATTGACACCTGAATACATTTACCCATTTACTGTATATGATTAGAAGCATATGAGTGATTGAAGAATGCTATACAGGAACCCTCTCTGTCATATGCTCTTACATGGTGTTTATTTTGCATGCTAACCATCTTCCCCTTCTATGCTCAGGTACGTGCCCAATGAAGTCCGTGGAGGAATGATAGGCCTGTCTATCATGCCTGCAAATGCAGCGATAATGTTTTTGCTCATTCTGGTACATTCTAAAACCATGTTTCTCAGTGTAGCTAGAAATTATGCATTGATTGTTAGAATGCAGGTCTAGTACAGGCGATTTTATCTATTGCATAAATTCTGTCAGTCGATGAGGTACAATGATCCAAACAATCTTTCGACAATTTCAGTGTATATATTGAGTTTTAGAAGTTAAATCTTTAGCAGAAACACAGTTTTGACGGGGATTAGTGGAACAGAGTGAGGAAGTGATTGACAAGTAGAACATAACAGACATGTTAGCCATGACTGGTAAGAAGGATGTATCAAATAGAGTTATTGACAAGAAACATGCCCTAGTAATAACTAAAAGACCTATTGACTAGAATTTATCCACACCATAGCATACATGTTATACACCTGCTTGCTTTTCGAGATATCGCAACAATATGGTATGGAGTATTAGTGGTTCTTAGATACAACCTAAAAACTAGCTTGTGGTGTGGTGGGTGATGTTCAGATTGCGCCTTTTCATGGCAAATGTAGTGCAGCTATAGCTATGGTCAAAAGGCTAGAGTATGTACAAATCGCTAAAAAGTGAATGAATGTAAATCTTGGCACGGGAGTTTAGTTATACTTGGTAGCAAATACGCCTGACATATAACCATATATTAATGGTTGGAATCTCAGAAGAAATTAAGTCTTAAAATACGAATAGACAAACCCTTAATAATAATGAACAATCAAAATGGATCAGGATGCTGCAGTCTTTTATGTGAGTTGTGTCATTTCTTAGTATTCTGATGGATATATTTCGGAGGTTCTGAGTTACACTAGTTTGGTGCCTGTTACTTCTACTAACTGCTACCCTATTTGTACTACTTCTACAGAATTTCTCATATAAGTTTTCATTTCATGTTGCAGAGAGGTTACTGTGGGTACATTGGGAATTCAACCATCATAACGATTGCTGCTCTTGGGTTGTTTTCAGGAGCCGGTTGCATGTCTGTGTTAAGAAAATGGGGAAAGCAAAGCAGATACAACTTGTGATTTACATCTTCTGAGACCTACCTTCATCTTACTGACCATGCCTCTAGGCTGGGAATTTTCTCATGTCTGCTTTGCGTCTGAAGAGATGATATTCATTTCATGAAGCATGACCAAAGTTGTGACCACAGCCCTACTCACTGGATAGTACAACACTACAACTACAACCTAAGGTGTTTATATTCCTTTCTAAAAAAATCCCATAGGCTACAAATTTGATAGTGCGCTTCAAATGGACTGTTGCAGCTTGGATACAGAACTGGCACTCATCTGCTCCGCCAGCTCCAGAAAATGCGTGCAAATGGCTTTTCACTCACAGCCGTAGGAACGTTTTGGAGGTTGGTGCTCATCCTGCATGTGAGCCATTGGAAAAGCTACATTGTCATGGGGATCCTTTTTCTTCCCTCATGCCAGTAAGTGGAGCACGTTTAACAATTATGAACCATAAAAATTAGACATACGAGTAGAAATCTGTGTTCTCATCTGTATTTTCACATGACAATCATCTCCATTTGATGTTACTCTGGTAGTCTGGTTAGTTCTCATGGTGTAAAAGATCCTAAATCTTAAAGATGGTGTGACATGTCATAATTAAATTGAAGATTTGAACTCTTCAGTGTTCTGTACACTGCACAAACTAGTTCTTTTCAAGGATCGCCAAAAATTGATGCCTGAGATCAAGAATAACTTAATCATCCTGTTCTTGATCCCTGATCCATTTTGTGGCTACCCATTTTTGGCCTCTGATTACTGGACAACTCCCATGAAGCGATGTCTGCAAAGATGTAAAAAAAAAAAAAAAATTAGTCGATGCATTCAATATTTCCCTGTGAAGATATAAAATGTAATGTGATTCTCATGTCATTCATGCAATGGACCAAACACACCACAACTGCAGCCACAAATACAATGATGCCCCGCACCACCTCAACAAATATCGTGAACTCTACAGGCTTGCTTTACCAAACTATCTTAAAAGAAATTCAAAGTGCCCCCCATGAAAAAATGCTCCACATTGACAATCAGTTCCAAAGTTTCTATGGGTTTCCACAGACTTTCTAATAGATGCTATATGCTATTATTATGCTAATGTGTAAAATTTTCACATGTTTATATGAAGTTTTAACTACCTTACTCCCCCTCTTCTGCTTGAAATTTCCAGTGTAATGCTTGTTACTAGCAAATTGGATTTAAAAAAACAAAGAAAGCCCAATAGTAAAAGAGGGAAGGAATACAGCACCGCACTTACCGGATCAATTGTTCCATTTGGTAACAGTGAGTAAAATAATAGCCCGTCTCCTTGATGGGGCTTTACTTTAAGGCCAACACACTGGCGGAAATCATAATTGGTATCCATATTTTGCCAGTTCTGTACATAGAAATGATGAAGTTACTGACTAGATAATATTAAGACAGCGGCAACCAGATGAATATAGAGGTGGAAACTAGCTAGAGCCTATGCCATACCTCAAACGGAAACATAGTTTCTCCCCCTTCTTCAACGTCAGATAGATACAACAGAAAAGAAGCTACCTGATCATGTTTAAAGTACTATGAGAATATATCTATCAGAATAACATGACAAGAGCAATCACATGAAACATATGTATACATGTGTGTGAGTACAAACTTCTGTCCAGGAATGTGAATGGAACTATCAGGTTGTCTTACCCTTTGGCTCTTCTGTGGACCATACTCAGCAGGATTGAAAGCATCATAGTGTGAATGATAACTTTGTCCAATCTCATAGCGGAGTACATTGAAGGCCTGAAATATGATGGTAAAACATTGAGAAAGTTTCGGTAAAAAAACACGAATCACAAGAGAAGCATACACAACTAGCAATTCATACGATGAACTCATCTTTATCCATTTGACTAATTCAATTAGAAATTTCTGATATAGGAGGAAAACTTAGTGCGACTCAGAACATATTTTAGAGCAATACAGTATTTATGAAGCTCACAATGAAACAGATTCACATTCTGTATTAGCCATACACAAACAGCAGTTCATACGATGAACTCATCTTTATCCATTTGACTACTTCAATTAGAACTTTCTGATATAGGAAGAAAAGTTAGCGCAACTCAAAACATATTTTAGAGCAACACTGTATTTATGAAGCTCAAAATGGAACAGATTCACAATTTGTATTTGCCATATTGTAGAAACTAAAAACATAAGCATTTCACTACAAGTTCTAGTGGCAAGAGAGTGTAAAACCATGTTAAAGGAAAAGGAAATAAACTAAAACTTAATCCTGTATAACAAGATTGACTAAACCGCTATAGCAAAGTAAAATCTGAGTTACTGTATTAAATTATAACCAGATTTTCACAGGGATATCTATCATAGCAGTATGATGCCCCGGTTATGAGAAAAGGTAATACTGTTATGACTACTCCAACTTTTAGTCACAAAAACTGCAAACAGCTCTAAATAGTGCCAGAAAAATTTCTGAGGCAAATACTCAATAACCATTGATAGAGTATGCTTTTCCTCAAATGAATGTTCCTGGCATAAATTATGTGAAACATGATTTTTCTATGTCAAGCATATTTGACTAACAACCCTGCGCCTAAACAGGTGATTGCAATCGAGAAGTCATGTATAAGGTGTCTGATACCATTGTGCATATCATTTTTCATTCTTTTCTTTTATTTATTCGTTTTATCCCCCTCTTTTTGGTCAAAGCTAATTACCCATGTACATTTTGCAAGAATGCCCACTGCAATTTATGACACTTCAGACAAACAAAGGAAAGGAAATATACACTTCGGCATGGGACCAAATACTCAGCTTAGAAGCTCCTACCTCTCCGTGAGTCACTGGCAGCATAGTCACTTTAGCTATTTTCGTCTCAATGTGATCCAGGATTCCAGTTTTGTCTTCAGATGCACTGATAAACATGCCAGAGCTAATACCACACACACATATAAAAGTGAGCATCAAGTATGAGACCATTAACAAGCTTCCTAAAGCTTACTCTCTAAGACTGATATTCAATTGGTTATCACCTTGTCCTTATCCCTTGTGTATTTTCTGCTGTCTCCCCCTCACGCAGAGCTAAAGATGATGGTTTCAAACCTGCCTTCGCCATTTTGATAATGCTTTCGCATTGTTCTGCAGTAGCAAAATTGGGGAAATATAATGCTCGGGGGTTCCAGCTCAATACCTACACATCAGAATTGGAAAGAACACTGTTAAAAAGATTGTGTTGGTCGCAACCATTAGAACACAACTTATTCTAGATACAGATATCAGCAGGCCTATTTATAGTTTCAGCTGGCCTAGTATCTGAAATGCAGTTAACCAAAAAGAACCAAGACTTAATACAAAAACTTAAAGTGAGATCATATGATGACATTCACATCACTAGAACAGCTTAGCTCATCCATGATATATATCATTGGCGATTCAGCTCTTTAATTCCTTTACTACGTCACTCTTCTCAACTTAAAAGGCCAAGTGGAAACTCCTTCCTCAAAATTCATCAGTTCAGAACGAGCGTCTTTCATCTCTATGTTTACTCTCCACGTCCATATAACATCATTTCCACATCACTGTAATACATTCAACTAACTCAACTTAACACGGTTTATTTATGGAAACTCAACTTAACACAAACCCAACCATAATCAAATTCTCAATTAGATCAAAATTTGTGGAACTCAACTTAACACAAATCGATTATCGAACCAAAGCAAATTACAGAATAACACAATGCTCAATTAGATCAAAATTTATCGATTCAACTTAACACAAATCGAACCCTAGGCAAATTAGAGAATAACACAATGCTCAATTAGATCAAAACTATTTTGACCTAAACAAAATGCAGGTGAGTGTCCACCTGAAAGGGGATTGATTCCGCAGACTCTTCTCCAGACTCTCCGTGTAGCTGAGCCTCGAAACGAATCACCTTCGCCTCTTCCACTTGCCTCAAATCTCTACCGATCTCCTGCAAAACACAAACTCTAATCAACTCGTATCAGATGTACACAGACCTAAACATGTAACAGTAGCTTGAAGAAGAAACACGAAAGGACCTGTTGAGAGAAAAGCGAGGCACCTAAGAAACCGGCGAGGAAGAAGAAAGGCACAAGAGGAAAATCGACGGTAACCCTAGGGTCTTCCAATTACCTCCTACTCCACCGCCGCCGATTTTAGATGCTCGGATCTTCATCTCGAGTTGAATTGCAGAATCGATTAGGCTGGGTTTTAGTAGCTGGTAAAAGAGGATTTAGTTTTTTGCTGGTCCGTACAACAATGGATGATGTGAATTGAAATTAAATGAAACGGAAAAGTAAATGTTGTTACTTTTTATATGAGACCTTGACTTTGTGACTTTTCGTACGGGGCGGGAACACATTTTTTAATTTCTTTAGCTTCCGGAATTATCCTAACTGATTCGCTAATCAACACTTTATGGTCCTCTATCATTTAATATTTATACTACTGTTTATGTTATGCCAAGCATGTTTGTCAATTTTGCCAACCTCATTTTGCTGTCATTTCGTGTGGTGTGGGATATTAATGGCCTACTATGGGCTCGAAAAGAAAAATTAAAAATTTGATCATTGCTTTACAAAAAATAAAATAAAAAACAAATAACAGGAAAAAATGTTAGACATCATGAGGAACGGCGGCAATGGCCTGAAGCTAGCAGAGAAGAAGAGGAAACAGAATTATGGTGAGCCGAATCGAAGACGTGGTAATCCGCCCGCAACAAGCGCAGTTCGTCAAAAAGCATCCAAAAAGCAAAGGCGGGAAATTTCGAAATAATGGAACAGCCGGTTGCAACCACACCGGATCAAGAAAAGTACCAAATTGATACATATTAGGGTTTACAGCTCACCGATCTTATCTTCATCAATTCGTCTCATTAGATGATGTAATCAGACCAATAGAAAGGTGAAGAGTGTAGTTGATAGTACGATTAGGTTCACACATTTTGCGTTTCCGATTACAACTAGCTAGGGCATCGATTATAGGCTATATAAGAGCACGAGTAGTTTCTCTGTTTCTGTATCAAAAAGCCGCCGCTATTTTACAGTAATAAAGATCCAAGTTCTTCCATCTTTTAACATGGCATCAAGAGCCTAGGTTTTCTTTCTTTACAATCCTCTTTTCAATCATCTTTTTCATCCTAACCTGTTCAAATGAATACCAACAATGCTACCACCATTGCTACTGATCCTCCGACTGGCCACAGCTATGAAGATCCTATGAGCCACTACTTCCTTCACCACTCTGACCATGCACTTCCGGTGCCATCCATCCGCTGCTTGATGGTAAGAACTATCATACCTGGCGTAGAGCTTTCAAGATGAATCTCACCATTCGAAACAAGCTTCCCTTCATTGAAGGTTCACTGCAATGTCCAGAAGAAGGACATGATGATAGAAAATCGTGGATCAAATGCAACACTCTCATCTTGAGCTGGATGATACATTCAGTCTCAGATGATATCAAAACCACTATTCTGTATGCGGAAAACACTGCAGACGCTTGGGAAAAACTAAAAACAAGATATGCTCAACCTAATCAGCTTAGAATTTTTAAGCTAGAGCAAAAGATATCTGCACTTGTTCAGGGCTCAAACAGTGTTCCTGACTACTTTAACCAGCTCACTGGTTTCTGGGATGAGCTAAAAGACTATCAGTCTATTCCCTCATGTACCTGCAAGGAATGCAAGTATGAAGTTACCAAGCAGATGCAGACAATGTATGACCACAAGAAGATTTTCAAGTTCTTGATGGGTCTAACTGATGGCTATGAAAGCATCATTGGGCAAATCATCATGACAAAGCCACTGCCATCTCTGGATGGGACATACTCTTTCATTGTTCAAGAGGAAACACAGAGGTTGACAAGATCAAGCTTTCTTCCTGCTGCTCAAGAACCAGTTGTGATGAATGTTGGTATGAAAAGGAAGGACAAGAAGGACATGTGGTGTCCAACTTGCAGGATGAACAACCACAACCCTGAGAACTGCTTCAAGCTTGTAGGCTATCCTGAGTCCTATCAGAGGAACTATGCAGGTCCAAGGGGTGGTTACAATGGAAGAGCAAGAGGAAGAGGTGCTAGAGGAGGAAGGAACACTTATCACCATGCTGCTAATGTGTACTCTGAGAGTGACAGTGAGAAGAGTGTTGTCTTCACCGCGGAACAAGTTGACAAGTTACAGAGGCTCCTAGCAGATGCAAAGAAGCAAGACAAGCCAGATTCTTCTACTGGTAGAGGCAACAACAACACAACACCTGTCAGCAACTTTGCTTCAGGTATATTAAGTAATTTCAATACAGAACCATGGCTACTTGATTCTGGTGCATCTCATCATTTTATATGCTCAGAGAAATATTTCACTACTAATGTTAGAATGATAAATAGCATGGTTTGGTTGCCCAATAGTTTAACTTCTGCTGCATCTCATATAGGAGATATTGTGATGGATAATGGCATTACTCTTAAGAATGTTTTATGTGTGCCTGGCTTCAAGTTAAATTTAGTATTTGCAAGTAAACTGGTGCTTGATAATGATCCAACCATTATTATCACTAAAGATGGTTGTGTGATGACACAGGAGAGTGTTCCTTGGGTAAACTCACTGAGGAAGATTGGACAAGTTAAGTTATGCAAAGGGTTGTACCAGTTTCAGTTTCAAGATTCAAGTAGTTTGAAGAAGGCACTAGCCACTAGAAGTAGCTCTAGTTATGATCAGAAGAAGGCATTAGCCAGTAGCTTAGATGAAGGTGCTTCTCATGTAACTGGCCACTTATGGCATTACAGATTAGGGCACCTATCATCTGATAGATTAGCTTTGTTATCCAGAGATTTCCCTGAAATTAAGAACAATTTGCTTGATTATTGTAATATTTGTCATGAGGCAAAACAAAAAAGGAGAAGTTATACTCCTAGTAATACAATGACTTGCTTTCCTTTTGAATTGATTCACTGTGATATATGGGGGCCATTCTCTGTGAAGACTTTAAATACTCAAAGCTATTTTCTTACTATAGTGGATGATCATACTAGAGTAACATGGATACAACTGATGAAACTGAAATCTGACACAACTGAAGCATTAAAAACTTTTGTCACTTTGATAGAAAATCAGTTTGGTGTGACAGTGAAAACCATAAGGTCTAATAATGGACCTGAGTTCAATCTGACTAGTTTCTGTGCACAAAAGGGAATAAAACAACAAAAAAGTTGTCCCTATACACCACAGCAGAATGCAGTGGTAGAAAGAAAGCACAAACATATAATAAATGTTGCCAGAGCTATGTTGTTTCAATCAAAATGCCAAAGAAGTTCTGGGGTGAAGCAGCTCAAGCAGTTGTATATGTAATAAATAGAATACCGAGTCCACTATTAGGGAACAAAAGTCCCTATGAGAAATTATATAACAAGAAACCTGAATATAGCAACATGAGAGTATTTGGGTGCTTGTGCTATGCCTCAAGCCTACCAGTTCAAAGAACAAAATTTGATTCAAGATCTAGAAGATCAGTGTTTATTGGTTATTCAGATGGAATAAAAGGATATATTTGATCTGCAGAAATATTTGATGAAGAACAAATAAAAAGAAAAACTCTAAACACTGTAAATGAAGATGCTGAAATACTTAGAGAAGAAAATAATGAAACTGATCATAATGGAAATGATCAAATAGACAATGAAATGCTGCATGATTCACCAGATAGCCAAGAAACATTTAATGATACAGAAGAAGTAAATGATGAATTCAATAACACAAAATTAAGAGGGAGTGAACAAGTACTCACTCAAAATCCAATACAAGAGTCAAGAGAAAAAGTTGAGAAGATCAACTATAGAAGTGCAGATATCAAAGAACCTTAAAGGTTTTCATCATTACATAGTACCTAGATCAAACAATGCATCTAGAGAAAACACAATTTATCCTTTAAACATGTACTTGGGTTATGAAAGGTTATCTGAAGAACATAAAGCACATACAGTAAAGCTGTCACTTATAAGTGAACCATCCTCATATGATGAAGTAGTCATGTATGAGCACTGGAGAAAGACCATTCAAGAAGAATTAAGAGCCTTGGAAGAAAATAAAACCTGGACCATAATAGAATTACCAGAGGGAGTTAAACCAATAGGATGCAGGTTTGTTTTTAAAACCAAACTTAACTCTCAAGGAGAAATAGATAAATATAAAGCAAGGTTAGTAACCAAGGACTACACACAAAATATATGGTTTAGATTATATAGAAACATTTAGTCCTGTAGCCAAATTGACTTCTCAATCAAGGTACTTTTAGCTATTGCAGCCAAAAGAAAATGGCACCTAGATCAATTAGACATACATAATGCTTTTCTAAATGGAAACCTTGAAGAGGACATATACATGTCTATTCCTCTTGGTCTCTCAATTCAGAGGGAGAAAAATGGCCAAAGACTAGTGTGTAAATTACAAAATCACTGTATGGGCTTAAGCAAGCATCCAGACAATGGAATGTAAGATTATCATCCTTTCTTAATAACATTGGATTTACACAATCCAAAAATGAATACACACTTTTCACTAGACACAATGTCTCTGGTATTATTATAATACTGATATATGTAGATGATATAATCATAGGAGGAGAAAATTACAATGATATAACTTAAGTAAAACTTCAGATCAAGAAAAAATTCAAGGTTAGAGATTTGGGAAAGTTGAAATATTTCTTAGGGCTTGAAATTGCAAGAAGCAGCCAAGGGATTCATTTATCTCAGAGAAAGTACACTTCAGAGATTCTGGAAGAGATAGGCTTACTAGGATGCAAACCTGCAGTAAGCCCAATAGAACAGAATCATAAAATGAAACCTTTTGAGGATGGAAAAGATTCAGAAAAAGAACTAATGAGAGAGCCACTGAGATATAGAAGATTGTTAGGAAAGTTGATTTACCTAACAATCACTAGACCTGATATATCTTATGAAGTTGGGATAGTGAGTCAGTTCATGGAGAAACCAACTGTCTCACACATGACAGGTCTATTAAGAATAGTTAGATATCTCAAAAATAATATAGGTAATGGACTGCTTTTCAATGCAGAACTAGATGAAAAACTCATTGCTTACTCGGATTCTGATCATGGAGGATGCATTTTTAGTAGAAGATCAACTACTGGATATTGTGTTCTATATGGAGGCTCATTGATCAGTTGGAAATCCAAGAAACAACATGTTGTAAGCAAATCAAGTGTTGAAGCTGAATATAGAGCTATAGCATACACTTGTTGTGAAGTTGTTTGGTTAATAAGACTATTCAATGACTTTTGTATCAAAATTGAGAAACCGGTGGTGCTATTCTGTGACAACCAGTCAGCAGTATACTTAACAAAGAATCCGATCTTTCATGAGAGAACGAAACATGTGGAAATAGATTGCCACTATACAAGAGAAAAGGTAGAAGATGGAATTGTAAATGTTCAACATATTCCATCAAAAATGCAACTAGCAGATGTCTTTACAAAAGCAGTAACAGAGGAGAACTTGGATCTTATGTTTGGCAAGATGGGTGTTACGAACATCTACACATCCATCTTGAGAGGGAGTGTTAGAAATCATGAGGAATGGCGACAAACAGATGGCCTGAAGCTAGCAGAGAAGAAGAGGAAACATAATTATGGTGAGCCGAATCGAAGACGTGCTAATCCACCCGCATCAAGCGCAGTTCGTCAGAAAGCATCCAAAAAGCAAGGCGGGAAGTTTCGAAATAATGGAACAGTCGGTTGCAACCACACCGGATCAAGAAAATTACCAAATTGATACATATTAGGGTTTACAGCTCACCGATCTTATCTTCATCAATTCGTCTCATTAGATGATGTAATCAGACCAATAGAAAGGTGAAGAGTGTAGTTGATAGTACGATTAAGGTTCACACATTTTGCGTTTCCGATTACAGCTAGCTAGGGCATCGATTATAGGCTATATAAGAGCACGAGTAGTTGCTCTGTTTCCGTATCAAAAAGTCGCCGCTATTTTACAGTAATAAAGATCCAAGTTCTTCCATCTTTTAACAAAAAACACCAACACCTTTTGCGTCATGAGATTATGGATCTACAACTGACTGCAACTATTTCCAGTCAAGAGTGTCACATGCCTACTCACATGTATGTATGAGATTCTGAAAAACTAACTAAATAAATAAATAAATAAATAAAATTAAAGTTAGCCAGTTTCGATTCTGGCTTCTTGAACATAATCACTTGATCGTTGATCCCCATCCCGGTTTGGCTTGGTGCACAACTATAAGAACAACCAATTCAGTTGACATATGGTTTATACACCCTTTCAAGTTGTCCAGAGGAAGGTCCAGTTGCAAATCCAGTCATGGTATGAAAAGGCTTTCCCCTGTCGTGATATTAGGATGAGACAATGGAGCCATTTGGCTTGTGAATTTGTGATGGATGTGTGAAAACTAGAGATGTTTTGTGAATGGTATACATATTAAATTCAGGGTCTGTTTATCAGAAATTGTTACAAATAATAATAATCAGATAGACATACCATGAATTGCATTCACAAATCTTGTCACACGTACATAACCCCAGACCACACTACAAGAAAACAACCTTTTAGCGACGGATGGATAGAAACGGATACCATCCGTCGCTATTTAGCGACGGATCGCTACTGCTAGCGACGGATAAGGACGAACTGCGCTTTATGCTCAGTTCGTACCCAGAAAGATCGAGTTTGTATTCTAATTAATGACGGATTAATATTATCCGTCGCTAAGTCCTCATATACAGACGAGCGACATTCCTTCTTCCCGGTTTCTGCTCTTCTCTCTTTCTCTCTTTTCCTCTCGTTTTTCTTCTTCGACTCCATCAACCCATCTCCAAACTCATCAAATTCATTCAAATTTGAGCTCAAATCAAGCCCTATCATACAAGGAATTCGAATCCCTAATTAATTTGGAGGTTTTTCGTCAATTTGAAAGGTAATTAACAAAAACCCTAAATTTTGGGATTTTTTGATTGTGATTTTGATTTTCGATTTTGATTTTATTTTGATTTTCAATTTTGATTTTCGATTTTGATTTTGATTTTGATTGAATTTGTTCTATGTTCATTGGAGGCTAGGTACGATTACCAAGACACCTCCACCTTCACCGCCACCGCCACCGCACCGCCGGACCAATTTGAAAGGTTAGTTTCCCTATACTTTTAATTTCAGTTTATTAATTTTGATTTACTGTATGTTAATTTTTATTTAGGGTTTAGGGTTTCTTGACTTTTAATTTGTATATAGGGTTTAGGGTAGTTCGAATCCCTAATTAGGTTTCTGGAAACTGTATGTTAATTTTTATTTAGGGTTTAGGGTTTCTTGACTTTTAATTTTTATTTAGGGTTTAGGGTAGTTCAATCCCTAATTAGGTTTCTAGAAATGAAATGCTTACTGCTTATTGTAACTCAGTTATTAATTTAACTCAATTCTGGAAATGCTTAATAATTAACTCAATAAGCAAAAAGAAAAAAATATGATTAACTAACTGAGAAAGATAGAAAATATAAAAAGTCGAATTTTTATTAATAATATGGATTACATATAAAAGTTTCATCCATCAATAGGTAATTCTAGTCACTCTTCATTAAGAGTTTGTATTTTAGTGTTTTATATTTGAGTGTGATGATGATATATGTATATTAGTTTCCATGGATCAAGCACAGCAACCGGGCGGCCCTCGACGGATCAATGGGCTTCCAGTATTGTCCACCAACGGGTCTAAGTAAGTTCTTAATAAATTGGTATTTAATTGTTCTTATATATAGTTGTCGGTACTCCAACTTTTAATCTTTCAAAATGTGTGACAGGTTTCAACCTACTATAGCTTCTAGAAGGATTTCAATGCTCATGAAAAGAGAGTTCTTTACGCCTCCTGGGAGTGGCGGAGAAAGGTGGGCTACGGTTCCTCGGCCCGTGAAGGAGCACTTGTGGGAAGAATTCCAGGTACTTTACTATCTTTACTTGAATATTTCTATATTGGATTCTTGGGGCATTGCCTTAATTATATACGTGTACGTACATTACTTGTTTATCTGTTATTGGGGCATTGCCTATATTATCTATTCTTGGGGCATTGCCTATAGTATCTATTCTTGGGGCATTGCCTATACTGTACATATGTGTACGCACATTATTTGTTCTTGTGGGGCACTGATGTGGGATTTTTTTGTGGGATTGTTGTGTTGCAGAAATACTACTATGTCACTCCTGCCAATGCGGAGGAGATATTGAGGGTATTCAACATTTGGGCAAAAAAGACTCACATGCATTCGATTTATTTTGCCAAGGCAAGGTACTTTCGGCATAAAGAATGGGTTCGGTACCTCAATCTGGACCATCGGGATCTGTGGGTGGAATCGTGGAAGAACCATGTGACCCGTGAGCAGGCACATAATGATGGGGCATTGCAGGCTGAAGGGGTCGGTTGGTTAGTGGAGAGCCCGTAGGATTAGTACTTTTTAGGATTGTTATTCTTTATCCGTACATTTTAGGATTCTCGTTTATTTTAATGATTATCTTCATACCTTTTAGTTTCTTTGTACGTACACTTTAAGTTTTTTTTATTGAAATTTTGATTATCGTAAAATGAATCAATCGTATATATTTTGTTAGTCGTACTCAATTTTGAGTTAAAATAACAATTTTTAACATAAATTCAATAAAATAAAAAATCAATTTAAAAAAAAATCAGAGAAGTTAGCGACGGATTAGTTGATCCGTAGTCAAATTCCCCTCGCAAGGGAATGACACGTGTCCCTTAACTTTAGCGGCGGATAACATAATCCGTCGCTATATATAGATACGGATAAAGTCATCCGTCTCTATGTTGGTCAACGACAACATAGCGACAGATAAACTGAACCGTCGCTAACTATAGCGACGGATAATATTAACCGTCTCTCTGTTTTTTAGCGACGCCACTTTTCGCGACGTACTATTTAGCGACGGGCTTTTCGTCGCTATTGGTGTATAGCGACGGATCGCTTATGTATAGCGACGGATGGTATACGTCGCTAAAGTCAGTTTTCCTTGTAGTGCCAGGCAGAGGTGGGGTGTCCGAGCCTATGTCCATTTTCGACGTCTTGAGTGTACATTACAAACAATATTAGATACCACTTGATTTTAAATGTGCAAATGCACACAGCAGTGAACATATATAGAGTACAGTGTGGCAATGGCAAACAGAAAGAAACTATGGTTATCAATTTTACGTTCAACGAGGTACATAACAAAAGACCCCAAGAAGCAAACAGAATGAGATATGAGATCATTTCAGTAGTAGAGATACCAACAAAATTGTAATTTGACTTCGGCTCTGTTTAGCCCAAAGATTATAAGCTATATGAACTTATTTGACTGTTTGACCAAAATAAGTCTTACATTAACGTTTAGCTAGTTGCTCAGCTAGCTAATTTATTAAGCTACCTCGTTTACTACATTTAGCAACTCGGCTACCTTATCAGCTCTCAATTTTAGATACCTAATCAGTTAGTAGCCAGCTTTGCTAAACATAAACTTCAAATGAAAGAAACATAAATAAAGTTTCTAATATAATTAACAGCAATCCTTCCAACTTCTCTCCATTCTTTTCCATGAAATTGATGGAAAAGGATGCAAATTGGAAGTACATGACTTTAGTAAGGGCTTCATTCCAAGGTCAATATCAGCTGGAAGATATCCATAAAATAAATTCATAAGGTTGAATATATACTGCTTTAATTTTGTTCTTTAAGTAGTTGTGTATATACTACTTATTCATCCACATATGCATTTGCATTCATAACCTCAAAAACCACCACCTGCAACAGAAGGAGTAAAACATGTTGGGTGTAGATTTGTGTTTAAAGTGAAACTAGATTCACATGGGCACATTGACAAATACAAAGCTAGATTTGTTGCCAAAGGTTTTACTCAACAATATGGGAAGGATTACACGGAAACTTTCAGTCCAATTGCAAAGCTCACAACAATTAAAGTGTTTTTAGCTATTGTAGCAAAACATAAATAGTACATTGAACAATTAAATGTTCATAATGCATTCTTGAATGGTGATCTATGAGAGTATTTACATGGTTAAACCTCCATGTCTTACAGTTCAGGGGGAGAACAACAACACTCACCGAATTGTCTGCAAATAATTACACAAATCTTTATATGGATTGAAGCAAGCATCAAGGCAATGAAACCATAAATTGACTGATTTTTTCATTGAAGAAAGATTTCTACAATCCGAAAATGAACAGGCACTATTTACTGAGGTCACTGCAGCAACAATTGTAGTAATTCTTGTGTATGTTGATGACATTCTCATTGGAGGAAACAACATTCAGGAAATAGATAAAATGAAATTGGAACTCCATATTAGATTCAAGATAAGAAATCTTGGAAAGCTCAAATATTTCTTAAGACTGAAAATTGCTAGAAATGATAAAGGCATCCATCTTTCACGTAGAAAGTATGCTCTTGAGATACTAGAACAAACGTATGCTCTTGAGATACTAGAACAAACAGTATTGCTTGGTTGTAAACCAATAAAACCAATAGTTCTCATAGAATAAAATCACAAGATGGAACCATTTGATGAGAAGAAGGATTCACCAAGAGATCTAGTGAAACAACCATTGAGATACAGAAGATTGATTATAAAATTGATCTACCTTACAATAACAAGACCTGATATATCCTATGCAGTAGGGATCATGAGTCTGTTTATGGCTTGGTGCACAACTATAAGAACAACCAATTCAGTTGACATATGGTTTATACACCCTTTCAAGTTGTCCTGAGGAAGATCCAGTTGCAAAATCCAGTCATGGAATGAAAAGGCTTTCCCCTGCCGTGATATGAAGATGAGACAATGGAGCCATTTGGCTTATGAATTTGTGATGGATGTGTGAAAACTAGAGATGATTTGTGGATGGAATACATATTAAATTCAGGCCCTGTTTATCAGGAATTGTTACAAATAATAATAATCAGATAGACATACTGACATACCATGAATTTCATCCACAAATCTAGCTATCACACGTACATCACCCCAGACTGCAACTCCCTCACTTGTAGTTCATTCGGGGAGCCGCTCCATTATCTGTTGATCTGCCAAAAGAGTTCGCTGAAATTTTGTAAAACATGGTCGAATAGGTGCTCCATGGTCGAATCGGATTTTGTAATTGGCTCTTACTTGGGACAAGCTGGAAGCGGGTATGAAATTATGAATAAATGTCATTATGTCACTGATTTGGTTGTGCTATAGTACAGTTTTGCACCAGACCAGACAGAGGTGGGGTGTCCATTCTCCACGTCTTGGATCACTCTGGCTGGTCACTTTGATATTCCTGGGTGTACATCACAATTCACAAACAATGTTAGATACCACTTGATTTTAGATGTGCAAATGCAGACAGCAGTTAACATACAGAAAACAGTGTGGCAATGGTAAACAAAACGAACCTATGGGGATATCAATTTAAGTTCAACGAGGTACATATCAAAAGACTCCAAGAAGCAAACAAAATGAGATCTGAGATAAATTACAGCTCAACAGTGCTCCATAGTTTCTGACTCTCTAGTCAATGCCTATACCACCCTACGAGATATACTTTTTCAAAATGAAATTTTAAAGAAAGAAAAAGAAACTGAAATAACGATTAACGACCACAATGTAAGGCAGCAAAGTCAGACAATGATTCAATTGTAAGTAGTACTTGCAAACTCTTATTCATTTAGAAAGAACCATTAACACAATTAGAAGCATAAGCAACCTGGTGATACCTTCTACAATAAGTCATTATTTACATGTATTTTGGAATAAGTAGATGCGTATGGAAAGTTCGAAAACAAATCCCAAAGTGCTTTATGCCTCCAAAGTACAAATAAGCGGTTTTGAGAAGAGGATGTAAACACTGCCTAAAGAATGCAACTCCTGGTAAGTCTTTGAATTGCAAGTTTTTGCTATAGGCTGGATTCTACAGAGCAATCCAAAACATTTTCAGATTACATGAAAACCCAAAACCATAAAACACAAAAGGGCATACTTATTGTTCATGTCAATTTTATTATTCATATTTTGCCCGAGATACCTTACTAGGCTCTAAAAGATACAAAATGGATGAAATATACATTTGAAATTCATAAATAACAATACGTAAAGAAATAAATGATGAATCCCAGGCAGTTAAGCATAATGATCGTTTGATCCCAAATGAGAAAAAGGAAAAACAAAAATACATAAATAGTCCATGCGAGTACGGACCCTTTCAACATGGGGTGGCATTATGCAGACCTTTCACATCATCTATCTTAGCAACCACAAATTAGAGTAAGGAACGCTAAAATGAGATACCTGACACAACACGAACTACCAAATCCAACCTTAGGCGAATAGGAGGCCGACAGCATGTCATGTCTTACTGCTATGAAATTTTATTTCCCATAGCATCATAGCATTCTGCAAAAGCAGACAATTCAGTCGAGAAGAACATTAGTACTAAACAGGATTATCCACTTTCAGGAAGAGATTGTGTATGTACAAGACATGATATAGAAAAAACAAAATCAGGCTGTTCTGGAAATACCAAATCTCAACCTGGAAGGCCCTTGTCAAGACACTGTCATCATGATAATCCACATCAAGGTCCTGGTCAAAAGGTGGCACAATCATTCGCGTACTGGATTACTCAATCGATCCATAATCTCCCAGAATCCCTCAAGTCAGATATGGTCCAGAACAACAATTCAGAATGCATGCAACTATCTTATATTTTAGCTATCTCCATCAATTGAAATGGTAAGATTTTCAGAGATGAAGCCCAGAGATTGCAAAAACTATGATGCTGGGGCACAGCTTCTGTAATCCAACGAATTAATAATTACATAAACTAGCCATCTCTCTTAAGCCAGCTGAACACTGTTGACATTTTTGCTTCAACCTTATCCTTAATAGTTCGTTTTGCTCTCCTTGCATCTTCAATATCAAGAGTCCTATATGCTAAGGTAAGCAAGTACATTGCTGGATGAAGTCTCCTGCAGAAGAGAATGAATAGCATCAATTCAGTAGCGATACCAACAAAATTGTAATTTGACTTCGGCTCTGTTTAGCGCAAGCTTATAAACATATGAGCTTATTTGACTGTTTGACCAAAATAAGTCTTACTTGAACGCTTAGCTAGTAGCTGCTCAGCTAGCTAATTTATTAAGCTACCTCGTTTACTACATTTTACCAACTCGGCTAGCTCATCAGCTCTCAATTTTAGATACCTAATCAGTTAGTAGCTAGCTTTGCTAAACAGAAACTTCAAATGAAAGAAACATAATTAAAGTCTCTAATATAATTAACAGCAATCCTTCCAACTTCTCTCCATTCTTTTCCATGAAATTGATGGAAAAGTATGCAAATTGGAAGTACAGGACTTTAGTAAGGGCTTCACCAAGGTCAATATCAGCTGGAAGATATCCATAAAATAAATTCATAAGGTTGAATATATGCTGCTTTAATTTTGATCTTTATGTAGTTGTGTATATACTACTTACTCATCCACATATGCATTTGCATCCAAACCATCCCAGTATCTTTGCGCAGGTGCAGTCTTTCCCTTCTTATTTTTCCCAAATGTTTCAACATACCAGCCTCCTATATCATGCACTGCACTCCGAGGTTCAAAGAGCCAAAATCTGAAGAAATGAAAAGGCAAGGTAAACTATTTTTGTCGAAAATCAATAGTTATTTAAATCAAGAGGAAACATGAAAATAAATAAGCAGTTAGCTGCAATTTATATCCATCAAAATAGGTAGAAGCATGCATGTGCAAATAAAATATAAGTTCAGAACAATTATAATCAGATTTAGGCTGTTGTGATTTCAGCAGTTAAGAGCTGTAATAATTTAACAAGTAGTTGTAGCTGCTTCAAACTGTCAGCAAACAAACCATCTGATCCATGATGCCGAAAGAAATTGGATCGACTGACTATACAAACAGAGACGCATCCTAATTTTGTGGCAAAGCACTGTATCTGTTTTCAGTGTGAGGTCAACAATTTTGATTGCTCGATGGGAGAAAAAGGGAAGAACATGATATAATCCATTCACATGGTGAATAATTTTAATGGTTCAGCAAGGAAGGAGAAAATGAAAATACAAAGTATATACAATTCTAGCAGCAGATACTACAAACAAATGGACACTGCAAACTGTTTGTCGTCATTAACATATATTTCCCACATCAAACTTTGTATAATAATATTCTATACAAATCATCCAAATATCTACCAAATCAAATTAAATAAATAAAGGAACATCCAAATAAATATTATTATCGTGGAGCCAGGGGGGAAAGAGCAGAGTGAGAGAACCCAAACTAAACAATCATTGACACAGGCAATTCCCTTCAGACAACGCTTTTTGCATCTCTCATTATTGTCTCTGTTAATGGAAGTCTTAAACTTGAAGCAGCTAGACAAACATAATAATACACTTAAAACTTATAAAACAGAGCAATTCATTTACTTGCTTGGCGGTAAACGAGCTCTACTACATCTGCATTCACAAACCGAAACCTTGTCCCCAATGCGATACCAATGCAGGTGTTTCACCTGAAAGAGTTCATGTGTAAATGCAGAGGAGAAAATGCATCTCTAGCAAGCATGACCCATGTCCAAGACAAAGTAAAAAGAGATGCACCGCAGATGCAAGGTTCAATGGTGCTTAGCTTTACTGTAAATATTATGGCCAAATAAACAGAGTTTCATAACAAGAAATAGAGTATATAGAGCAATGAAAAGCTCACCAGAAACTCAAGTGTAGCCAGAATATATATTTAAATCGGGGGAATCCTACAGACTTTTAAATTCAACTTCCTTTTATATTTTATTTTATTTTTATTTTTATTTATTTTTTATTTTATTTTATACAGTTTAGTTTTTTTTTTTGTTTTTTTTTTGGGGGGGGGTGTTTCTGTATGTGTGCGCACGTACAAAGGGTAACAATTGCATGTGCTTGGGAGAACATTACTCTGATATAAAATTTAAGATTGTTATGTGCTTCAAAAATTAATAATGTATGTTCAGATGCACTGCTTTGTCGGATATCAAATAGATAACTTCCATTCTCCCGTTGTTTCTACGGAATGGAGAAAGATAGAAGAACAAACCAGTAAAGTTCTGTGCTTCATGACTGCATGTGTTTGCACGCCCATGTTATTGTACACATAACAGGTTCCTTCTTCTGGAACTGTCCCTAAGCCTCTTATAACTCCGAGGGGATTTTTATATCCATCTGAGAAATCCGCAAACCTATCTCTGGGAGAAACGTGACCTGCCCGCGAGGAGTCATCATGTGAAGCAAGATAGACATAAATGTGGTCTTCATAATCATCATTCTCCATAGGATTATGATTTTTAGGTGGAAATCTCCTAGCTGTAGCCACAACTCTCCCCGAAACATGTAGCTCGAGATCCACATATGCATCTGACTGATAATCAGTACTCATTAAATGTTGCTGAGGACCATTTCCTTCAGCTGCATGACATTGAGAATGCCCAGTCATATTATCATCAGAATGGACCCTGTCCAACGCAGAAGATGTTATTTCTTGGTTCTTGGCATTAGACAATTCTAGGCACCTGGCAGCTATACATACCATTCCAAAAAGGTCCTGGCCTGAAACTAAGTGAAGCACTTGAGGTGTGACATTGGTGGACCTTTCTTCTGCTTCAAAGCGGTCAGGGAGGAGATCCACTGATTCGACCTCAGGTCCATAATATGCTGCATGCACAGCCGAATAAAAATCTCTTTCAAGGATATCAAAATAGCCTGACCCAGAGGTCACCCTCCTCCCAGATAAAATGTCATTCATGGTGTATCTGTACCATTTCAGCCACTCCACAACTTCCATCTGCTTAACCGGACTTTTGTGCAGGCTGTAGTTGTAGAATATAGGATCCCGCTTAGAATGTCCCTCACTAAAGATTCTCTGAGATTTGAGATGACTGTCATAATGAGCTC
The DNA here is from genome assembly GCA_028274465.1 of Plantago ovata. Lineage (NCBI taxonomy): Eukaryota > Viridiplantae > Streptophyta > Magnoliopsida > Lamiales > Plantaginaceae > Plantago > Plantago ovata. The sequence continues at coordinate 35,710,541 of CM051457.1, forward strand.
TCCTGATAGAGTCCGAGAGAATCTGAACAAAAAAGAAACCATCATGTTAAACTCATGTCAAGATATAGGTCCAGCATCTACGTTACCCTTACACCAAGTTGCCAATGATCACAAAGCAGAAAACTAATCCTGAGCATAATATTTACGAAAATAAAAGGGCCAAGCTAAGGAACAGAAAAACAAATATTCCATGAGGGTTGACTCCATAGCTTGCTTGCATTGCGGATACTAGAATTGCATTTCCATACAAATTCAGCTGAGCCTACTCTTCGGTTATTCAAGGATACTATCGCTAACAATTCACAGCTTCAAACAGACATAGTTATGGCTTCGAACTTTACAAATATGCATATAAATGTCCGTTCGCCGCGCTATATGTGTCGTTGAACATTTGCACCCACAAACCATATGTAATTAGTACTTTTCACTTTTCATACAGTCATAGTCCCTAATTTACACAATTATCAAACAGGTTGAACCAATAACTAATAAAACAGAATTAAACTCAATGTAAGATCAACAATAACTATAATTACAATTAATTAATAAATAAGGAGTGAAAGAGTGTAAGTAACCTCATACGCAGCTAGGATTTGGATGAATTTATGTGATGCATCGGAGGACTGATGCGAGTGAGCTAGGTCAGGGTGAGTTTCCTTAGCCAATTTACGGAAGGAAGCTTTAATTTCTTCGAACGAACTGCTCTGAGAGACACCGAGGATTTCGTACGCGTTCAATCCGCCGAGCTCCGGCTCCGTGCTCAACCTCCGATTCGCGGAGAAACTAGGGTGCAACAGGTAGTTGAGGAAATTGATTGGATTTTGAGAGGCGTCGGAGGATAATTGGGGCGGAAATGAAGTGATCAGAGCACGGCGGCGGAAGATGAGGCGGTGGATAGCGGCGAAGTTCGCGGAGTAGGCCATATCCTGCGAATTGGGGATGTAGTGATCAGAGTGGCAATGCTGCCGGTAAAATCGTTATGACTTTTACTTGAAAATTGAAAATGTAAAATTGAGATAATTATTATTATTACTCCCGGGAACATCATATTAACGGATTTTATTTTTCTCACATACGTCACCACATTTCACCGCCAGTCCGCCACGGCTACGCCTACACGGCCACACTCGAGGTTCAAATTTTCAATAGGATTATGTCATGGACTCATGGTTCTATAATGATGATTTTGGACAATCTGGCGAATTAATTATATCCAATAAATTAAATTAAAAATCTAACTACATACACAATGAGTTGCTAAAGATGTAGTAGTAGTGAATTAATGATCAAGGCAGTGTGTTGCCTGGTCAGCTTCATGAATTCTTGTAATGTTACCTTTGTTATTAATGAATGCAGTGGTCTGCTTGCTAAAAAAAAAACAAACTTAGAGGATGGAGTTAAAAGAAGAAAAAAAGGATTAGCAAGAAACATAAGTAGGCAGTTAGAGGCACAAATTGGACCTTAAGAGAGTGATGGATGATGATTGGGGACCAGTATCCAATTGTGCTTCCAACACAAGACAAAGCCTTAGAGACCATACATATAATTCGAAACTAATGAGTTTTATAATAATGAGACAAAAATCACTGTTAATTTTTGTGATACAATCAACAATATAATTACTAGACCTTTTTGTTTCTGTCCCTAAGTTAGAACTTAGCTTCACGTGATACTCTCTAGTCTCTGGTCTATCTATCTCCATGAAATGTTAAAGAACTCGTGTCCCTTTGCTCTTTAGTTACTTTTGAAGTGTCCGACTTGATCCATATCACACGTACCGTACGATGATGCTTACGGTCGTTTTCTTGATTTGGTGGCGTTACGAATTACTGGAACTCGATCATGATAAGATTATCCATTTTAAATTAGAATTCTTATAGGTTAGAAAATCGACCAAAACCTTATCAATGTACCAAAAAAGGATAAGAAGTCATAACCAGGCTCTAAGCCAATCTCCATTGATGATATACTGAATATAAGTATTTATTTTCTTTATATATGTTGTTTAGCCCTAGTTTAATTTTGTTCTAGCTATGCCCCCTTCTTAAAATAATCTTAAAACATGTAAAATATTTTTACAAATTAAATGAAATATTTGATTATCTTAGTGATAATCTAAAAGATAGTAAAAATATGGGAAATTTAATTTGTGTTTACTTTTAATCTTTAATATTCTAAAACTAGCTAGTCATAATAATATCTTAATAAAATGAACTTTGTCATGTATAAGGACAAAAGATTGGTAACATGGGGGGACAATTATCATGAGTTATACGGAGTGATGTAGTGTCTTAATCACCATTATCACAAATAAATATGCATTGATTGGCGGTTAGATAGATATATCAATCAATTTTCCACAATTTTGAAGATGTTTAATGGTCGATCGTTGGACGATTATGCACCTAGTAAGTTAAATTCCATCTTCCAATTCTTTAGCATCAGAATATGATGATGATGCATCAGGGCGAGAGAGTATTTCATGCAAGTTACGTTTTCCTTTATGTCAACTTATTAGAATTAGGGGGAAACGCGCACGGCTTCACATTTAATTTAATTAGCCCGACGATATATATTGAAACTTCAATTTGAAGAATTTGATATGATTCTAACCGGCTGAGGCCTGGGCGATTCCTATTTAACAGAGGCATAGTGGAAATCATACATTTATTTTTTTACCTCAAATATTATACAATTTCTATACCAACCACACCTATACCAACATCACTTTACACCTAAACTTAAACGTACATATTGATGAGAATTTGAAAGTTACACGGTTATAATCGTCGGGTTAAGATTAATCACGTTTCACATCGCTCACAACTTCACCATGGTATTATTGCCCGCGACTTCAGCATGATGTTGTTGCTTGTAGCCACTCATTACTCGAACAAACTGGATATACCAATTCATGAAAACACAACATATATCTAATGCCTGCTCAAGTTGGATTCCCTAGGACATATTAGAGAACTAATATAAAAATATCTAAATTTCGCAAATTCCCGAGTAACTTGTTGATGGGTAATTCGTGCTTTACTCTGGACTCGTACTAGGACTTCAATTTGGGAGCGTCCTTCGCTTTTCAAGTGTCTTCCATGGCGCTCCTAGGACCTGAAATATAACTTGGCTGGAGGGGTTAGGACCTCTAGCCCGACTTGTCTTGGATCAAGCCGGAGGGACGACTTTACGTATAGGGAGTTTAGACTTTCCTAGTAAATATAGCAACAATAAGTTGATTGATGGGATGTGACTTAATGATTACCTTGTGGAAGTGAGCCCATATTTATAATTGTAATAGTATATTGTCCTTGCGCGTAGGGTCGCGACAAGTATAAGGCTAGGATTGACTCTCCATTAAGTTTATGCCCATTTGATGTGACCCATGGGCTTGGCCCAAATCCCAGCTAGGGTTAGCAGGGGCATTTTGATCATTCCGCACTCTTGGAACCTTCTAGAACGTACAGCTCCCCCCATGGTCCGACCACGGGGTAGTAGGGCGCACGTTAGGCTTCTAGGGTCTTAGGACCATTTTCCTTGGGACATGCAGATTCTTCCTTGACGTAAGGAGTACTTTTGTCGGACTACCAACGCTAGTAGGACGATAGGAAGCAAGGCTCGCTCCTCTCGACACCCTACTAGGGCGACGTCCCTATGTAGATGGAGGTTACTATTAAGTCCTAGGAGCCTATACTCTTATTGGCCGGTCTCCCGGTTGGTGGCTAGTAGGGCATCACCATGTGCTCGGGAGGATAGCCTTTGTACGTACTTCTAGGTCGGACATATGGACTTAGGCTATTTTGCCTAGTTTCTTGTCTAGTCGGACCATGGTAGGTCGTAGGACTCTTCCATCATGGTCGCCCCATGACGCCCTAGTACTAGTACGCTCCTAGGCGCTCTTAGGGACCGGACATATTCCGACATCAACACAACTCATATGGCGGAATAGTTGGATTCTATGTATATCTTTGTACAGTGCCACCGTCCATTCCGCGGGAAAGTTCAACTGTGTTCGTTATCTTTATTATAATTCCGAGTATGCGAAACGGATACTTTGCACCCCAACTTCTTTTAACACTTGTAACTCTAGTTTCCTTCCAATTAATACACCGTTAAACTCTTATCTAATTATTATCTATTATTTGGCTGTGCTTTTAACAGTCTGTATCAACAATATTTTTGTTTTTAAACTAAAGCTCAACTATGGATAGTAGTATTTCTTCTCAACCCGTGTCCGACTTTCGCTTTATTTTTTGCTTCATAAATACAAGAAGTTAACTTTGTTGGTACCCCAACAAGATATAGTTGATTTCTTCACGCTTCTTGCATCAAAACTTACTCATCTTCAAAACAATAAAAATATTATTTATATCTTTAACATGCCTGATGGACAAAAAGAAAACAACACCACCACCATATTGAAAAACGAGATATTAATAATAAAATTATTATCAAAGATATTTTGTTGGTTAAAAGTTTTGGAAAAACTGCAAACTGCCTTCATTTATCCACGTCTCTCCACCCACCACCCACTACCCAGACTCAATATTCACCACATTTATACACACCCGTGACCAACTAAACGTACCATTGAAGGTTTCTCATTGTGTTAACATACAACTTTAAACTAGAAATTGAGCTGATCTTTTTATGTAGTGGAAGTTCTAATGCATTTGATGCATGAGCCGTTCAATTAGACAAATTTATTACTTCCTCCGTTTTCTCTCGACCTTCCTATTTATTATTGACAAAATATTTTTTAAAAATAATTAAAAATAGTAAAGAGTTCGAAAAAGTTTGTAAGAGTTACAAACTTCAACTTTAAGTAATTATGTATGTAAAATCACCATTTATAATTTTATTCTAAATTCTCATCTATTTTTAATTATTTTTTAAGAATTATTATGGTAATAGTAAACATGAAGCTTTAGAGATAACGGATGGAGTAATGCTTTGTGCAGAACTTACCAACTACTAATTCATGTCAGCTTAGACGGTCTGCATTTGTGGAGGAAGACGCGGCTAACAGCCGCAAAAACGCGGGCTAGCCGCGTTTTCGGGCTGCTGATGCAGCCCGAAAACGCGGCTAGCCCGCGTTTTTGCGGCTGAGCAGCCCGAAAACGCGGTTAGCCCGCGTTTTTGCGGCTGTAGCCGCATACCGCGTTTATACTATACGCGGTATTAACCTTGTGGCGCCAGCCACTAGGCTAGCGCCACGTGTTTTTTTTTTCTTTTTAATTTTTTTTTTTCCGTTTAAATTTCAAATAGTCATAACTTTTAAAATAAAAATGCTAAAAATAAATAAAAATTATCAATGGATATAACTTTTCAAGATCTATAAATAGACACCAATCTTGGATATATTTGATCACATATTCTCCAACTCATTTTTTCCTTCTTAATTAAAATCAAAATTCGGTACAACTTAATATAATATATTCGTGATTTCCATTTATAAACTTGATTTCGTATGGAATTCTTTACAACAAATTTTCCTTCTTCTTTACATTACCAAAAAAAATAAAATAAAAAATAATGACGTGGCAGGGCTTAGCCTCGCCTTAGCCACATTTAAGCAGTGACTGATGTGAACAAAAACTGCTTAAACGCGGCTAAGGCCAGTTTAAGCCCTTAGCCTCGCCTAAGCCTTAAAACCTTAAAAGCACAAATGCAGGTGATCTTAGACTACCCGCATCAGTGGTTTAAGGCTAAGGCCAGTTTAAGGCCTTAAACTGGCCTTAGCCGCGTTTAAGCAGTTTTCGTCTGCATCAGTGACTGCTTAAACGCGGCTAAGGCCAGTTTAAGGCCTGCCACGTCATCTTTTTTTTTTTTTTTTTTTGGTTAAGGTAAAGAAAAAGGAAGATTGTTTATAAAGAATTTCATACGAAATCAAGTTTATAGATGGAAATCACGAATATATTACATTAAGTTGTACCGAATTTGAAACACACAATATTACAACAAGTTCTGCTTAATTGAAAACAAACGATTGAAACAAACAACTGAAACTGAAAACAAACAACTGAAACAATTGAAAATGCAAACAACATTCTAATGGAAACTAAGGCCTCATCCTCCAAATGTGTTCAATCAAGTCATGTTTGAGTGCGTCATGCTGGATGTAACTCTCCATCATCCTCTGATTCTTCCTGTAATCAACAAAATCATTCAGAACAGATGGACGTGTTGTGATTGTCACGTCCCTAAGGATGTCTGCATTGTACTGCAAGTTGCCTTCGGCGCATTCCTTAAGCCAGTCTTCGATTGCTTGGTCGTAGTTTAAGTAATTATCACGCTCATCCTCGACTATCATGTTGTGAAGTACGATGCAACAATCCATTATCTGTTGGAGTTGTAGCCTGCTATGTGGAAGGGCCGGATGCTTGATAATATGAAACCGAGCTTGTATAACTCCAAAAGCACGTTCCACATCTTTCCGGCAAGATTCTTGGCGCGTGCTGAACTTCTGTAGTTTGTGAGTCGTAGGATTGGGAACGGCAGGTACGAATGTTGCCCAATTTGGGTAGATGCCATCGACTAGGTAGTAAGGCATGTTATACTCACGACCATTGATATGAAAGCGCACGTCAGGTGACACACCGTTGAGGAGATCGTCGAACAAATGTGATCGTTCGAGCACCGTCTTATCATTGAATTTTCCAGAAAGTCCAAAGAATGAATGCCAGATCCAAGTATCTTGGGATGCAACAGCTTCGAGAATGAGAGTGGGCTTTCCGCTCCTGCCTTGAAATTGACCGGCCCACGCCTTTGGACAATTCTTCCACTCCCAGTGCATACAATCGACACTTCCAATCATCCCGGGGAAGCTTCTACTCGCGTTGATTGCAAGAAGCCTTCTCAAATCATTTTCAGTAGGCTTCCGCATGTACTCCGGGCCAAAGCGTTGTACGACTGCGATACAGAATCGATTAAGACATTTAATAGCCGTGCTTTCACCCATTCTGCAATACTCATCAACCCCGTCTGCGCAAAGCCCATAGGCTATCATTTTCATGACTGCGGTAAACTTTTGGTAAGGGGTTAAACTCGGTGTACCAGCCGCATTGACGCTGTTGTGGAAGTAGGTGTCCGTCTCCATCACACCGGCCATCACTCTGTCGAACAATTCCCTCCTCATTCGGAACCTCCGTCTGAATTGGTTTGCGTAGGTAGCTCTTGGAGCAAAGTAGTCATCGTACAATTGCACTCCCCGTTGCACTCTACTCCTATCAATGTACGCACGTTTCTTCTTTTCTTTTTGTGGCTTCTTTGATCGTTCTTCATACTGCATGGATTGTTCTATCATGCTTGGCAAGTTTTGGATGAACTGCTTTTCCATTACTTTGTAGTTCGAGGACGAACCACCATCATTGAATTGTTGGTTGAATTGAGGGTAGAATTCTGGGTAGATTTCTGCAGTAAAGTTCTGGAGGAAGTTATCGGTGGATGATGATGATGATGAAGATGATGAAGACATGATTATCTTTCGAGAGTGGAAGTGGTTGTGGATGCAATTGGATTGTGTTGGTTGGTGTGTCTGATTGTAAGTTCTGAGATGCTATTAAATAGAGAAAGTCAGCTGGCAAATTCAAATTCAAATTCAAATTAAAGATAAGATTCCCGACAAATTCAAATTCAAATTAAAGATAAGATTCCCGACAAATTCAAATTCAAATTCAAATTAAAGATCAGATTCCCGACAAATTCAAATTCAAATTAAAGATAAGATTCCCGACAAATTCAAATTAAAGATAAGATTCCTGACAAATTCATTTCAAATTCAAATTTCAAATTTCAAACAACACACTGATTTTATTACAACGGACATCGATCTCTCACGGAATGGAAATACAAGCACACCACACTTGGACATAAAATTAAAATACGAACAAAGCACACATGCATTAAAGTAAAATAAAAGCAGACGACCATTTCTGCCTACTCATCGGGAAACAACTCCATCTTAAGACGGTCGAACACTAGCTGCTCATCAGGCATTAAATCACGGACAGCCTTTTTTGCTAGATATTTGGTATACATCTTCAACTTCTTGAAACGTAGTTCTTCATCTTGTCTCTTTTGTTGTTTCTCGGTTATCTCCTGGAAATAGAGAAACTTCTGTTGGTCAAGCTCCATTGAAGCCGGATAAGTCATGGTGAACCGCGACATTTCTTCACTTATCGGACTTGAGCTAGAATTTCCATTTCTAGCCAACCTCTTGGCCACGTCACGTCCCATGGGACGTTTCTCCGGGGAGGTCACGACAAATGAACGTTTGCTCCCACCACTACTACCAGCACCCGCAGATGCCATTGGCTCGTCTTCTCCCTCGTCACCACCACCACCGGCCTCTCCCTCCCGAGGCCTGTTCACATAATCATCCCAGCGTAAGTATTCCGCATGCTCCGGATACTTCTTCACGACATTCCATTGCTCCATAAGTGTGAAGGCCTCATTTTTCTTTGCTCTGTAGAGATCCTGGGCGTACGAAATTATTTGTTCATCGGTGTAGTTACCACTACGTTGACCAAGGAACTTGTGTGCTTTTTCATGGCAGATAACCCACACAGATATGTGTTTTTTAAGCAACTGCAATCTCCCCTGGAGTGAGTCCTTGGTGCGCACATTCATATCAGGAATCATCCCATCCCTACGGGCGTTTTCGTATCTTTCGGACACCTTTCTGAAGATCGACTTGAGGTCTTGGTTCGTGCCGGTGATTGGGCACTGGCAAACCTCCGCGTAAGCAGTCAGAATGACCCCGTCCTCATGAATGTTGAAGCTGTGTCTCTTAGAACCACCACCACCAACTTTTTTAGCGGCTTTCTCTTTTCCTTTGCCACGACCACATGTTCTTTCCTCGGCCACGGGCGGCTCCGGCTGGGTCTCACGAACAATCTCAGGGTACTGTTGAGAATCATAGAACATGGGTGTTTGTGAGGGTGGACTGTTGAAATAAGGAACATACGGAGTTTCAGATGGGTTTTGGAAAAGAGCTCGGTTAGGTGGGGGGAGGGGGTTGGACGAAACATGTCATTCATGATAGAATCGTATCGTTCAGGATCGTTGTTTTTCAAGTAATTAAGATATTGTTGTTGCTCGGGAGTCATTTTGGTGGATGGGAAAAATGGAAAGGAAAAGAGTTGAGAGAGTGTTTTGAGTTTAATTAAGAAGGGAAAAATGAGTTGGAGAAATTGTGAGCAAACATATCCAAGAGTGGTGTCTATTTATAGATCTCGAAAAGTTCTATCCGTTGGTAATTTTTATTTATTTTTTGTATTTTTATTTTAAAAGTTATGACCGTTTGAAATTTAAATGGAAAAGTAAAAAAAAGAATTAAAAAAAAAAAAAAACTAAATGGGTGGAGTCCACCAAAAGGTGGACTCCACACCACATTGCTGCTCAGCGTTTATCATAAACGCTGAGCATGCTAAAACGCGGCCCAAGCCGCGTTTTGGGCCACATCAGTGGCCCAAAACGCGGCTTGGGCCGCGTTTTCAGTCCCCTTAAGCGCGCTTAAGGGGACTGATGTGGGAAGTCTTAGATAGATAAGGCGCCACTCATATAAGACACACTTTTCTTTTAGAAATTCTATTCCTAGTCCTTGGCTAAACATATTTTATTATAGAGCAATATCAGAATTAGTAACGCATTGTGAGATATATTGGTGCTCAACTTGCTCTGTTGCACCCCTAGACTCTAAAATGTAGTGAGAATGAAGTGTGCTAGAAAGTACATATGTGGCATCAACATATTATTTGGAGTGTAGTTTATAAATAATTGTGTCGGTCAATCAATCTTGATCCAGTAGTCATGAAGGTTCTGTTTAATTTACCTGAATACATAAAAGAATTGAGTTTATTTGTAAATATAAATTTTAACCAGATAAATCTAAATTGAAGTTTTGATTTTTTAGGCGAATCACACAAGGTCTAAATTGTTAAAAATAATTCATATAATAAATAATGAAAAAAGAGAGTTAAAAGCGTAACATAGATATTAACTGGTCCTTCAAAATTTATAACACGTGTGTTATAGATTTCTAAACAACCAATGGGTAAATATTGACATACAATTTACCCTAAAAAATTTTAAGTTTTGTAACCAAAATGGTAAACCACCAACCGCCTACTACATCCACATAGAGGGATCTAGGAGTGTTTTTTTTTGAAACGGCAAATATTACAACTACTCCTATACTACTGCTATACAACATTCGAAATCACCTTATATCTCCACGCTTAAACCACCTTATGTCTCCGTTGGGGATCGAACTCTATACCTCTTCTTCACCAACATCAGCTCCCTTCCACTGGACCACCTTATAACTACTAAATACACATAGAGTAGAATTGAACCAGTGACCTCTCACATAAACACCTTTCAGCTAGGGATGTTAATAAGTTGATTCTGAATTGAGTTTTGGCTCTATCGGTTATTGATCGTCACAATTTTAGATTTGACTGTGATGACGAGCAGTATATAATGAATAATGTGCTCGATACGTGAACTGGTGAAATTGCTCATGAGCTGCTCGAAAAGTTCGACTTGTGTTTGCCCGTGCGTGCTCGTTTGTTGAAAATCTACACAATTATGCAAGAAAAAAAAGGGTTGAGATGAAATCTAAGTAATGTTACTAAAATATATCCTTACTCGTTCTACTTCGTCAACATGCAAATTGGGGTGACCCAGACTCTTCGAAGCTTAGTATCTGCGTGAGTAATAATATACCGAGTAGGCCACTCACTCGGATATATTGGTACATCCGGACCCATGCACCTCCAGGTTCCTAGGCTCCGGAACAAAGGGTATAAGAGAACTCGCTTGCAAAAGCTCTACGAGCCAGGGCCTCAACGGTACATACCGAAGACTGTGATCAAGTCATAGGCTTCCGAGGCTCAACATCTGAGAAAAAAGGACCATGACATGTGTACCCGGATGTGTCGACTACGACTAAAAGCGCCAAACAAGTGGATGAGAACAAAGACAAATATTTATCATACATGAATATGGGCCAAACCCATATCTATCAAAATTAAGCCTACCAACCATATATGTGTGTGGACACTTGGCAAACAGTTGTGGTGGCAACGACATGTGCTCCTCCAACGTCTATAAAAGAATTGAAGTGGTTCTAAGGATAAATCTAAGGTGGAAAACACATTAGGACAACACTATCAGGAATATCACTCTCACTACAAGAATTCTGGTGTATAGTGACCGAATTTAGCGACGGACTGATCGGTCGCTAATTTTAGCGACCGATCGGTCTTTTAGCGACGGATAAAACACCTTAGCGTCGGATAAAATCAGTTCGCTATAAAGCGTACATAGGGCGTGGAGGTTCAGCGACGGATGACTCATCCGTCGCTATTTAGCGACGGATTTTTTGCGACCGATGAAGTCTATCCGTCGCTATTTAGCAACGGATGAATTATCCGTCGCTATGCGTTGACCCAGGAAAAAAAAAAGGATATTGATATTTAGCGACGGATGGTATCATCCGTTGCTATCCAGCGACGGATCGCTATCCTGCGACGGATGAGGCATCCGTCGCTGCGTCGTCTTCCTTAACGGGAAGAAGACTCGGACAGAACTCCATTGTCGCCCAGATTGAATTCTTCTCCCCTTTCTTCTCCAAATCGCCACCACCATATCTTCTTCATTTCTTCACCATTTCAAGCAAGGTTATAGTAATTTCGAAGCTATTTCAAGCACGAATAAGTGTAGCTAGTCAATTGCGTGATTCTTTCAACCTTTCTTCCGCAATCAAAGGTATTAACTTCGAACCCTAACTTGTCTAAATTTTGGTATTCTTCGTTTTTTTCCTATTTCAATGAATTGTATGCATTCTACTAGTATCTATTATGTTGTGTAGCTCAAATTAGGGGGGATGCACAAGTTTTAGTTGGTGAATTGATAGATTTGGGATGAACTGGGTATTTTATAGTTGAGTTCGATTATGTTTGGTATTTGAATTGAGTTGGATTACGTAGTTAGTTTTGTTCAATTAGTGTAGTTTTGTTTCGGATATACTAATTACTAATTAGATTTGGAAATTGTATAAGTATAATGGAAATATGAGTAAATTATTGTGTATTCTAAGTAGTTATAATAATGGAAATTGTATAATTATAATGGAAGTATAGATAAATATATGTAATTATAGTATATTGTAAGTAGTTATTATAATAAAAATTGTATAAAATATAGATAAATATAAGTAATTATTATTTTAAAAAAATGTAAGTATGAAGGAAATAACTCGATCATAGGTAAATTTAAATTAGAAAATATTGAGAGTATATATAATGCAATGTAAAAAACTGATAATTAAAAGTGTCAACTTGTTGGCCATGATTGTGAGAAAATAGCGCAGACTAGAACCCCAAAGTTTGCTGGACGACGTACTGATGTCCCAAAGAAACAGAAACAGGCTTGGAAACCTCGTGAAGTTGGCTCTGGATCCAAGACTGTACAGAAGCAGAACACACAGTCTGGTGCGGCACCCGCTGCTGCTCTACAATTGGAAAAGAATCCTGCTCCGGCATCATACCCTGGTGCATCGACATCCATTGCGTCCACTAGTGGAACTGGGATAAGTCGAACTGATTTGGTGACGGCTCAAGGGGGTAGTAATACAACGCATGATGTGGATGCAGGTTGGACTGAAGTTCGACGACGCTCATCAAGGTCACCACCCAAGTCACCACGGAGGAGTATACAGGAAATTGAGTCACAAGGATTGAGAGCTGATAATGGTTTTGCTCCGTTAAGTCAAGGAACTGGACTTACCGGGGATCAAAACCATAATCCATGATTGTCTGGAATGTTAGGGGGCTCAATAAGGTGGCTAAGCAAAAGGAGATTGGCTCCCGTCTCAAGAGCTTAAATGTTAACATAGCCGGCTTACTAGAAACACGAGTTAAAGTGGAGAAAAAGGATGGGATACGAATGAAGTTAGGAAATCGTTGGCGATATTATGACAATTATGATGCCCATGCGAATGGGCGAATATGGGTTCTATGGGAGCATAGTAAAGTCCGAGTCACTATGCTTTCTTCAACGGATCAATACATACACTGTCAAATCGCTGACATTGATGGGGTGGACAAGGGTGTGGTCACTTTTATATATGCACACAATCAACCCGAACTCCGTCGGGTTCTTTGGAATGATTTGGAAACACTTTCTGCCTCTATCACCGGTGCTTGGTTGCGCATTGGAGATTTTAATAATGTCATGAATGTGAATGATCGAGAGGGTGGTACCCAGGTACATGCACATGAATATGTTGAATTAATTACAATCATGTCTAACATTGGTCTTTATGAAATTGATGCACAGGGAAGACGCTTTACATGGTCAAACAATACGGTTTCGTCCCGTATTGATCATGCTATCGCCAACATGGTGTGGTTCCAGCAAAATCAGATGGTCACTCTGAATATTCTTCAACCGGGACTATCTGATCACTCACCGCTCCATCTTTCCCAGCTCATGCGCAACCCACAGAGACCACGAAATTTTAAATTTCTGAATTGTCTGATTGAACAACAGGGCTTTTCTGAGACGGTGCAAGCTGGATGGTCTGTTCGTCGATCTGGATCTCTTCAAATCCAGGTCTGGTACAAGCTGAAAAAAATGCAGCGACTATTTCAAGGCATGACTCGACGTGTAACTGGTCTTCCGATAAAAATTGATGCGGCCAGGCAGCGTTTGGAAACCACACAGGCTACTTTGAGTAGGGACATCCACAATCAAACTCTTATTGAACAAATGAAAGCTGAGCGGGTGGAATTAGAAAAATGGCTTACCTTGGAGGAAAAGGCCATGCAACAGAAGTCGAAAGTTGATTGGCTCAAGCTAGGGGATGGCAATAATGCCTATTTCCATGCGTATGTTCGGGGAAAAAATCACAACGCTGGAATCCAGCAGCTGGAAACAAGTACGGGGGTTATTCTTCAGTCTCATGATGATATTGAAAAGGAGATACTAGCTTTCTATGAGGGATTGGTGGGGCAAGCTGCTACAAGGCTTCAGGTTATCGACTTGGAAGCTATACGGGATGGTCCACAGCTTATGCGCCAAAGTAGAGTCGACTTGGTAGCTCCAGTAACAGAGAAAGAAATCTAGGAAGCACTCAACTCAATTGGAGATTGCAAAGCACCGGGGGTGGATGGTTTCAATGCCAAATTTTTCAAAGCAACGTGGCACCTCATAAAAGATGACTTAATTGCAGCGATACTTGAATTCTTCCAACAAGGTAAATTATACCCCGCTTGGAACTGTGCTTTAGTGACTTTGATTCCAAAAACACCAGAGGCTAAAACAGTAAGGGAATTGCGCCCCATATCCTGCTGCACCACGGTGTACAAGATTATTGCGAAAATCATCACTAACCGGTTGGGGAAGGTCATTACAGAAATTGTGAATGATAGCCAATCGGCTTTCATCCCAGGGAGACACATCCAAGATAATATTTTAATGGCGCAAGAGCTGGTTAGAGGTTATAACATGAAGAATGTATCCCCACGTTGCATGATACAGATGGATATGCAAAAAGCATACGATACAGTTGAATGGAATGCTTTGGAAGGGATCATGAAAGAACTTGGCTTCCCGAGACTCTTTATAGAATGGGTGCTTTTGTGTGTGAAGTCGGTATCTTATAGATACTCAATTAATGGTACCCCGTCACGTATTCTTAAAGCACAACGTGGCCTTCGACAAGGTGATCCTATGTCCCCGTTACTATTTGTGTTGGTAATGGAATACTTACATAGGTGTTTACAGAGGTTGGCTTTAAATCCTAACTTTAACTTCCACCCCAAGTGTGAGAAATTGAAGATTATTAACCTCTATTTTGAGGATGATTTAATGTTGTTTGTTCGTGGGGATATAGGCTCAGTCTCTTTGCTTATGCAGCAATTTCAGAACTTCTCCATGACTACAGGATTGTCGGCTAATATAGGGAAGTGTAAAGTCTTCCTGGGCGGTGTGAATGAGGAAGCAACCAATGAAATACTACACCACACTGGTTTCGCAAAAGGGGCTTTACCAATTAAATATCTCGGAGTCCCGTTATCAGCGAAAAAACTTACGATAAGAATGTGCCAACCCTTGATTGATAAAATCTTACAACGTGTGAGCCATTGGACATCTCGGTTGTTAAGCTTTGCCGGAAGACAACAACTAATAGAGAGTATTATATTTTCTATTACTAATTATTGGCTTCAAGTATTTCCCCTCCCCAAGCAGGTACTCCATCATATTGAGAGCATTTGTCGAATCTTTCTATGGAGTGGGCAGGATGGTGATTCTCGCAAATCTCTTGTAGCTTGGGATCAGGTTTGCAATCCGAAAAGTTGTGGGGGCTTGAATATTCGTGCCCTGGCAGAATGGAACCATGCAATGATGGCGAAACTGCTGTGGAATCTACAGAACAAAGCGGATAAACTCTGGATGCGGTGGGTACATACCTATTACATAAAGAATCAATCCCTGGAAGAGTATTGCCCTGTGTCGAGTTGCTCATGGATACTCAAAGCTGTCTTGAAATGTCGAGATAGTATATATTGCCTCCACGAATGGAATGACTGTGTACAGAAGGGGGATTTCGACCTCCAGAAAATTTACAAGGGGCTGCGGGGGCCAAAACTTAAGGTTTTTTGGCGAGACTTGGTACTGAAAAATATAGCTAGGCCAAGATCTATATTTATACTTTGGCTTAGTTTACACAAAAGATTGGCGACGAAGGATAGATTGCTTGGATTTGGTATCGCAAATGATGGCCTGTGTTGCTTTTGTGGTGATGATGAAAGTGTGGAGCACCTCTTTTTCGAATGCTCCGACACTCGTACTATTTTTACACAGGTTCTTGGCTGGATTAAAATGACTTTGCCATGGCATTCATGGGACAGCGGTATGAGAGAGCTTGCCCGTCGAGCACGAGGAAAGGGCTGCAAAGGGACGCTACTCAAAGGACTAGTTGCTGAATGTGTATATGGTATCTGGATGGCACGCAATGCATACATTTTCCAACAACAACCGATCGACATTGAGGCTATAGCAGCAACAGTGATAGAAGTGATCTCAAAACGCAGCATACTATTCCCCAAACTGGCGACAACTGTTCAGGAGCTTATATTTGGTTGCCATTAGCTTTTTCCTTGTCACATTGTGTTTGTTTTTCCTTGGCTTATTGTGTAACTGATTAAGATAGGCTATAGTTGGTATTGAGGTTGGTCTGGACATCTTTGTCGACCTGATTGTACTAAAACAGTTTTTTGGAGTCGTAATGAGAAGATCTCGCATAGTTTCCAAAAAAATGAATAATCGATGAAAAGATACGTTAGCCGCCGCAATGTACTAAACTTCTATTGGCCAGGTTTAGCATTCAATTATGAATCCCGATCATACTTGGATGTACAGTAGGATTGCAGATGAAATACTTTTGCCTACGTTTGTACAAGGGGTCAATGCATTTGTCGAATTTGCATTGTCAAAACCCGAGTGTTTGAGTACTGGGATGATGAAGTGTCCTTGCAACCATAAGAAATGTAGGAACCGTAAGTACTTACCCTCTACGGTGGTTGTAGACCATTTGAAGCGTAATGGTTTTGTCCCTAAATATGAGGTGTGGAATCATCATGGTGAGGCAGTTCGTTTGTTGGGGGATTATTCCATGTTGTCGGGGAAGCGTAGGAAAAGGCAGGAGAGTAGTGCTACACCAGGTGCCTGTACTCATGATGATGCCACAGGGGACCGGATGGAAGAGATGGTCCATAACGCTGCGGGTCAAGAATTCACGGAGGGTGTTGTTAATGAGGAGCCTCCGAATGCTGAGTCACAACAGTCCTTTGACTTGTTGGAAGCATCCAAGATGCCACTCTACCCGGGTGCAGGATGAATGAATTGTCCTGCTTGTCTAGAATTATGAGCAACAAGGAGGGTGGTGGGAATTTATAAAACAACTGCAACGATTGGTTGAGTTTGATCACGGATATTGCGCCTGAAGGAAGCCTAGTTCCAATAAACTATTACCAAGCGCAGAAGAAGATGAAGGCGATGGGATTGCCTATGGAGAAAATAGATTGCTGCCCGGGTATGTGTATGATCTATTGGGGGGAAGATGAAGGTTTGTTGAAATGTAAACATTGTGGGAAGGA
The DNA here is from genome assembly GCA_028274465.1 of Plantago ovata. Taxonomy (NCBI): domain Eukaryota; kingdom Viridiplantae; phylum Streptophyta; class Magnoliopsida; order Lamiales; family Plantaginaceae; genus Plantago; species Plantago ovata. The sequence continues at coordinate 35,727,715 of CM051457.1, forward strand.
CCGGTATAGTCGTTACAAGGAGGGCGTTGCAATGAAACGACAGAAGAAGAATCTCTCCCACAAGAAAATGTGGTACTTCCCTATAGGTCCTCGTCTGAAGAGGTTGTATGCATCAGATGCATGTGCAGATAAGATGCGTTGGCACAAGGAGAGAGTAGTCGCGGATGATCAAGAGGGTAAGATGGGTCACCCATCAGACTCGCCGGCATGGAAAGAGTTTGATGTGAAATATCCACAGTTTGCAGCCCAGTCTAGAAATGTAAGATTTGGACTTAGTACTGATGGTTTCAACCCGTTTGGGAGTGAACGGAAATATTCGTGCTGGCCAGTGATGCTTACACCTTACAACTTGCCTCCGGGTGACTGTTTGAAAGAACCATTCATGTTCTTGACCGTGCTGGTGTCAGGGCCGGATGATCCAGGACAGAAGATAGATGTCTTCTTGCAGCCACTGATCAAGGAGCTTATAGAGTTGTGGGAGGATGGTATCCCGGCATACGATGTCTCAACAAAGACGAACTTTACCTTGAGAGCAACACTACTCTGGACCATCAGTGATTTCCCTGCGTACTCCATGTTGTCTGGAAGGAAAACATCCGGATACAAGGCATGTCCACATTGTCTGGATGATGTTGATTCACACTATCTGCCGAAGAGTCGAAAGGAATCTTGGTTTGATTGTCATCGCAGGTTTCTAGACGATGAACACCCGTTCAGGAACAAGACTCAGTTTCTTAAGAACAAAGTGGTGGTGAAGAAGGCCCCTAAAGAACTAACAAGTGCACAACAATTTGCTATTATAGAACGCTTGGGGTACAAGAAAGTAACTGAGGTTGGGTGGGAACAGCATAACGAGAATATAAAAAGTGAGTATGGATGGAAAAAGAGATGCATCCTATGGGATTTGCCTTATTGGAGTAGTCTTCGCATATGCCATATCTTGGATGTCATGCATATTGAGAAGAACGTATTTGAGAACTGCTTCAACACCATTTGTGAAATTCCCAACAAAACAAAGGACACGGTTAGGTCCAGGGAAGAGTTGGATATTCTATGCAGGAGGCCCAGACTGTCAAACAAGAATGCTGATGGCAAGTGGCCGAAGGCTAAATACACTTTGTCCAAAGAGGCTAGAGCGGAACTTTTTGATTGGGTGAAGTTGTTGAAGTTCCCCGACAATTATGCTTCTAAATTTGCTCGGTGTGTGGACACGAGTAAGACAAAGATGTATGGGATGAAGAGTCACGATTGTCATGTGTTCATGGAGAGGCTCATCCCGATTGCATTTCGCCAGCTCTTAGATAGATCGGTATGGAGTGCCTTGATCGAGTTGAGCTTGTTCTTCAAGAATCTATGCACACGGGTTGTTGAGGTTGAAGTGTTGAAGACGATGAAGGCTAACATACCGGTGATTCTGTGCAAGCTCGAGCGTATCTTTCCACCTAGCTTCTTTGATTCCATGGAACACTTGCCCATTCACCTACCAGATGAGGCGTTGCTAGCCGGACCTGTTCAGTATCGTTGGATGTATCCCTTTGAGAGGTAAATATTTTAGTATCATATTTACAAACATATATGACACATAATTGTATAGTATATCTAATTATGACAGACATATTATAACAAATACTTAGGCAAGCTGAAGCATTATGTGAAGAACAAAGCTCAGCCTGAGGGTTCGATTGCCAATGCATACATTCGAGCAGAGACTGCAACTTTTTGCTCCTATTTCTTTGACACTGGGGTCCCTTCGAAGACATCTAGGCCGGCTAGAAATGCCGACACATTTCAAGTGCAAGAGGACCATAAAGTTTCACTATCAATCTTTAAGGTTTCGGGGAGGGCGTATGGTGAAGAAAAAGTGGCATATCTGACGGATAAGGAGTACAATGCTGCACATTCGTATGTCCTTCAGAATTGTGCTGAGCTCAACCCATTCCATCTCAAGTTTACTAGGTTAGTTGCCTTCTTACGTTTTACGATTGAATTAAAATCTTATTTTAGAGAAAATGGTAGTATTAAACCAAATATACGCATCATGTGCAGTTTCTTCAGCGCCCGTTGTGTAGAGCAAAATCCTATAGTGGCGGATGACACAATTGAGGACATGCTTAGGGAGGCCCTAGTCTCCGAATTTCCAACATGGTTCAAAGAGCATGTACAGAACCCGGCCAACAAAATAACATGTCCTTACTTAAGAGCACTAGAAAGTGGACCTGGGAGAAGATACTCCTCCTTCCCATCTTACATTGTAAATGGACTTAGGTTCAACAGTAGTGAGTGTGGATCGATAGATGCTACAGTTAATGGTGGGGTTCGTGTCTTGGGGAAAGACATAGGTGATGATGTCTACGATTACTATGGGAAGCTTAGGCGTATTATTCGCCTTGAATATACCGGAGTACCTTTGAAAAGAACAATGTTGTTTGATGTTGATTGGTATGATCCCACTGATGTAGGCACCAGAAGGCTTGAGGAGTATGATATGGTGGAGATAAACTATAAGAAGAAGTACAAAGTGTACGAACCATTTATCTTGGCAAGTCAAGCACTTCAAGCTGTATTTCTTCAGTTTCCTACCTTGAAAAAGGATAAGGGCGATTGGTTAGCTGCTGTACCTATAAATGCTCGATCCAAAGTTGAGTATGTGGAGAAGGACGAGTAAATTAACAACTCGTACCAAGAAGAAGATGTCGATGGTCAGGCTAGAAAACTGTACAGGCTACAGTAGAAGTTATTCAGCTCCATGATGATGTTTTCATTGACTTACAACCAGAGTAGATTATAGAGGGTACGTGAATTAGTATTAGGTAGTTAGATTAGGCTTAGCTTAGACTTATCTATTAGGCATATAATAAAAAAATGTTCTTTACTATATCTCTGATTTTACATCTTATATAATAGGTTGATTATTATTAGATGTCAGTTCCTACGTTGGGGGATATGCTACTTGAGGCTTGGAAAGCCAACTGGCTGTTGGGAGTTCCGCCTTCGGAATGGATGCCAGCTCCCCTTCATGAGTATTGGCAGGCCTACTGGAGTGACCACCCAAATGTCCAGCGTCGTTCCTTACTTTATCTCTTAATGACTTTACATGTTTTATATTCAATTGTGTATGTACTAACACGGATCTTTTTATTGCAGATGCCAAGACCCAGGAGGCCACGATACATGACCCGCAGTCCCAGAGGTCAGATACCGACGGAGAGGACACCGGGCAGGGCTCACAGCAGGGCTCCCCTACTGTTTTTGGGACTCCACCTGGGTCGAGTAGGGATCGACTCCTCATTCCTCCCTCCACGACCCGTGGGTCCACGTTCCAGACGACGGTTGTCCCTTTCAAAGGCCGGAAGATGGTCTGATGTGGAATGGTCGCCCTGTCCTTTACCCCAATGGAGAGAAGTACGTATTAGGCATTAACTGATTTACGAACTTTTAATATATATATACCGAACTAACCTTCTCACTATTGACTTACCTGTTCTTCACAGGTTGTATGGGGAGGGCGCTGCTAAAGTACTCAGTGGGATAATACGGAACAGGATGATCCCACCGCAAGAGGGTGGCAGCCAGTGGCATTGCATCCCGGACCAAATTAAGGGAGAGCTGTTCGAGGAGCTGAGGGTGAGTTAATAATCGTACATTAGTTACCTAATTGTTTGTGTTGTGAGTGGTATGTTAGCCACTTTGTGTGAGTGGTATGTTAGCCACTGTACTTGGGTGATATGTTAGTCACCATTGTTTTAGTGAAATATAGGACAATGTGAGTGGTATGGTAGCCACTATATTTGAGTGGTATGTTAGCCACTAAACTTGGGTGATATGTTAGTCACCGATATACTTGAATAGATGTTGTTTCCCCTTGTTATATATTTGATACATGATGTTTCCCCAATTGTTATACTTGAATGTTTTTAAGTATTCACCAACGTATGTGTTTCGATGTTTATTTGTAATTGTGTAGAAAGATTTCTTCCTTCCGAAAGCATTGCTGATGGATCTCTGGTGGAGCTTCAACTCTCACGGTAGTGCCCTTTACAAGTGCATGGTTCATAACATGAAGAAACTGTGGACACATAACCGTCCACGTACCGGTGATTGGCCCGGAGATGAAATTTAGGAGGCGTGGAAGGTGTATTGGACTAACGAGAGAGTCCAGGCGCAGGCTGACCAGAACACTGATAACAGGAAGAAGCAGGCGAATGATGGGAGCCGTACCCTGGTGACACACCGTTTTGGCTCTGAGTCGATCGCTACAGAACATGTGAGACAGAAGGTAAGTGTATTAACTTTGTGAATTCATCATTCTTATACTTGTTATTTACTTGCATTTCGAACTTTCAAACTAAGTATATGATGCTTTCATGTGTCATTCAGTTGAAGGATAAGGAGAGTCTCCTATTCACCTTGTTCTCGAGATCTCAGAAGGCCAAGGACGGACAGTGGTTGTGTGACGACGCCACAACAATTGCAGTAAGTTCAACAATACATGTGTTTATTAAATACTGATGATTTCATAACTAATTAACAACATAACTAACACCTTATACTCTTGATTTATAATTTCAGACGGCTCTACGAGGACAAGATTCGTGATCAGAATCTCATTGTTGAGGAAATGAATGCCATTTTCCTCGAGGTGAATCCTCCAGACGAGAAGGGCCGTCGCTTGGGACTGGGGAGTGCAGCAGCCGTCCCTGAATTGGACTCGAGGCTGACTCGTCGTTCCCGTGCCAGTACATCTTCATCATCTTCAGCAGCAGCTTCCGCTCGAGAGCAGGCCCTCTTACTTCAGTTGCAGGAGAAGGATGAGGAGGTGAAGAGGCTAGCTGCGGAGCAGGCTGCGCAGAAGGCTAAATATGGTACTATGTTTGCTGAGCTGTATGCGAAGCTGGGGATGGACCCACCTACCTCTCCATGATCCCCTATCCTTTTCGACTCTATTTACTATTTTCTACATGAATACTGTGTACACTATGATATTATTTTGGATTAGTATTGTGTACGTATGATTATTATTATATGTATGGAGGGTTTTGGTACATTTATTATGATTTTTTTGGATTATTTTTTGGTTTATTTGGTCTATAAGAATTTCTGTAACATGTTGCTTAATTGAACAGGTTGTTTTTTATTTTGGTTCTCATTATTATATCTAAAAAATTAAAAAAAAATAAAAAATTAGCAACCGATGACTTTATCCGTCGCTAGGAGCTCCAGAGCTCCAGCGACGGATAAGTTATCCGTCGCAAATATCTTCGGAGATCCAGCGACGGATGAGCAATCCGTCGCTGGATCTCCGGGGTCTTTTGCGACGGATAAGTCATCGGTTGCTAAAAGTCAACCTCCTTATCCGTCGCTAATTAGCGACGGATAACTCATCGGTCGCTAAAAACACCGATCGGTCGCTAGCGATTATTAGCGACCGATCGGTGTCATTTAGCGACAGAGGGATCCGTCGCTAAATGTCCACCTCCTTGTAGTGTCTACAGGTTCAGCCTTGAGTCTTCTTGGTGGGAAGAACTCTTAAGATCCAACAAGAAATACTCTTGGAATATATCCTTTTGATGATTATGATATTGGTTCAACACCTTCACTATGTTAGTAATGTAGGCCTTCATCCACCTTTGAGTAAAGCCTCATACCTGTAACGATTCGGCCAATTCGGCCGGCGTGGTTACTACTTACTCCTGGACGGACCCACACACATCCCAACAGTATGATATTGTCCGCTTTGGGCCTGAGCCCGCACGGATTTGCTTTTGGAATCACCCAAAAGGTTTCATACCATGTGAGAGTGGTGGTCTAACATATATACTCTTTATTCCACTCACTCTTAAGCGATGTGGGATGCGGGGCTTTACAATACCACCGGCCTGACCATGCGACATATCGGATATTCACCGCATAGCCCCCCATACACGCAGAGGTAGATATGGAAGCAACCGAAGTCCGGTTAGGTTCCCCAGATAGCAATTCTGGAGACCAGTCAAGGCGATTTGGAGGTCATTTTTCACGCTTTCTCTCCAGGAAAAATCACATCCCACCACTAAGTTAAGATGAGTTTATCTTAGAAGAAAAATATAATATAAACCAGTTGCTCGTGAGTTTCGATCATATTTTCAAAGTGGTCAATTTACGTTAAAAAATGAGACAATCATACTTATTTATTTTTATTTTTTTGAAACGACAAATATTACAACTATATCTACACTATTCTATACAAACATCCTATACCACCTTATATTTCCATATCTAAACCACTTAATGTTTCCGTCAGGGATCAAATCCTGCACCTTTACTTCACCATACCAACTCTCTTCCACTGCACCACCTTATAACTCCGACAATCATACTCTCGTTGATCGATCTAAACTCTGACCTAGATATTCTTACGAACTACTCGCGATTCGCTTGATTCTATTGAACATGTTAGTTCGGTTGTTCCAGTTTAATGTTCCAGATGTTTTTCACTTTTCATAAGTTATTTTGATATTAATTTTTTTGAGATAATTTTGAATTTTCATCAAGTGTCACATGTGGTGTATATCCAGAATTCCAGATAGTACACTAAAATAATAACCGGGCACCTCCCCCACCCCACTCGACGTGTAGTGGGCACAGGCCTAACCAATAACCATCACGAAATCCACCTTCAAAATATATTTCCAGTTTTCTGTAATCAGCTAATTACCGTGCGGTCCGTAACATGTACCACTTTCTTTGACCAGTTGCAAAACAAGATAGTCAATTAGTCATTCTGGTTGTGTGAAGACTAAGTAAACATGATGGAGGTGAAATTTGGACCCTTCTTTCACTTGTATAATCTCATTTCTGATTTCTGCAAATAGCTACTGTTCCCAAAGAGAACAAGATAAAAAAGTTGTAGAAAACAGAGTTCCAAAGTGGTGGAATCATATATTTTCTTGAAAAGCCTGACTCACACGTGACCAAAGGTTTTCCCATAATATTCCCAATTCCACTCACTCACACACTCACTTCCATTTTCCAAAAAGTAACAAATCTTCAACATCAAAAATTTACATAAAAAAGTAAAAAACCAAAAACTCTAATCCTCACATTCACAGTAACCTTGGTGTGACACTTAGTTTATTTCAGCCAAGTTCAACACGATTTGGTGTGTAATTGTTCAGTTAGTCCTCTCTCTTTCAACTCTCTTACCTGGCCTTCTTTGTCTTGTAACCATACAACACCTTCCCCATTTTGTTGTGAAGCAAAACCAATCATACACATTTACTGATTTACATATAAACACATAATACAAACACTCACCGTCCCTACTCACTGAGCTTGCATGGTTTCTTCCAGCTGTATTACTACTATTAATTATTATCATCTCACTATTCTACTACTCTCTATATAGTACTACAACAAAGCCTTTGTAACAAACCAGAGCCTCAACCATGGAGAAAATCAACACCAAACCAATCTTTTCACTTCTCGCAGTTACACTTCTCCTCTCTCTCAGCCACGGGCACTTCTCCGTGGCTGAGCAGGCGGAGGAGGAGGAGAAGAAGAACACCTACATCATCCACATGGCGAAATCCGAAATGCCGACGATATTCCAAGACCACGCGAACTGGTACGACTCTTCGCTCAGATCAGTCTCAGACTCAGCAGAAATGTTATACTCCTACAACAACGTTATCCACGGCTTCTCCGCACGTCTCACTGCGGAGCAAGCCAAGAAGATGGAAACCCGACCCGGAATCCTCTCGGTTAACCCGGAAACACGGTACGAGCTACACACCACTCGTACGCCCACGTTCCTGGGCCTGGACCAGAACGCTGCCCTGTTCCCTCAATCCAACTCGGCAGGAGAGGTCGTGGTTGGCGTCCTGGACACTGGCGTCTGGCCCGAAAGCCCGAGCTTCGTCGACACCGGGCTCGGCCCGGTCCCGAGTTTCTGGAAAGGCGAATGCGAAACCGGAACGAATTTCACCAAATCGCACTGCAACAAAAAGCTCATCGGCGCGAGGTACTTTTCGAAAGGCTACGAGGCAACCCTGGGCCCGATTGACGTGTCCAGGGAGTCCAAGTCGCCCCGAGACGACGACGGGCATGGGACCCACACGTCCACGACTGCAGCGGGCTCAATCGTCACGAACGCGAGCTTGTTCGGCTACGCGCCTGGCACGGCGCGTGGCATGGCGCCGAATGCGCGCGTTGCGGTTTACAAAGTCTGCTGGATCGGCGGATGCTTCAGCTCGGATATCCTCATGGCGATGGAGAAAGCGATCGACGACAACGTGAACGTGCTCTCGCTTTCTCTCGGAGGTGGCACGTCGGACTATTTCCGCGACAGCGTCGCGATTGGGGCTTTTGCGGCGATGGAGAAGGGCATTTTGGTCTCTTGTTCTGCCGGGAACGCTGGGCCGAGCTCGTACAGTTTGTCGAATGTCGCGCCGTGGATAACCACCGTCGGTGCCGGAACGCTGGATCGTGATTTCCCGGCGTACGTTAGCCTTGGGAACGGTAAAAACTACTCTGGAGTGTCCTTGTTCAGAGGCGAGCCTTTGCCTGGTAAATTGGTGCCTTTTGTTTATTCTGGAAATGTCAGTAATGTTACTGGTGGAAATCTCTGTATGACTGGAACTCTAAGTCCAGATAAGGTGAAGGGTAAAATCGTCCTTTGTGACAGGGGAGTGAATCCGAGGGTACAGAAGGGATCTGTTGTCAAAGCTGCTGGGGGAGTTGGTATGGTTTTGACCAACACGGCTGCGAACGGGGAGGAGCTCGTGGCGGATGCGCATTTGCTGCCTGCGACGGCTGTGGGGCAGACTACTGGGGATGAGATTAAGAAGTATCTGTTCACGGATCCGAACCCGACTGCCACGGTTTTCTTCGAGGGGACGAAGCTAGGAATTGAACCTTCTCCGGTTGTTGCCGCATTTAGTTCTCGAGGACCGAACCCAATCACGGCTGATATTTTGAAGCCGGATATTCTCGCGCCGGGTGTTAATATTTTAGCGGGGTGGTCTAGGCAGGTCGGGCCAACGGGGCTGGCGGAGGATGGTCGGCGCGTGGACTTCAATATTATTTCGGGGACGTCCATGTCGTGTCCACACGTGAGCGGCTTGGCGGCATTGCTTAAGGCAGCTCACCAGGATTGGAGTCCGGCTGCGATTCGGTCCGCTCTAATGACGACTGCTTATACGGCTTATAAGAATGGGAAGTTTATCCAGGATGTTTCGACCGGGAAACCATCTACACCGTTCGATCATGGGTCGGGACACGTGGACCCTGTATCGGCCCTTGATCCTGGTCTAGTGTATGATTTAGGGACTAATGATTATTTGGACTTCTTATGTGCATTGAACTATACAAGTGCACAGATCAACAGCTTAGCTAGGAGGAACTTTAGCTGTGATGCTAGCAAGAGTTACAGTGTGAATAATCTAAATTACCCTTCATTCGCGGTGTCGTTGCCAGCTAAAATGGGTGGTGCGGGAGCGAGTGGAAGTGGTACGGTGAAGCACACTAGGACACTAACCAATGTCGGGTCGTCTGGCACATACAAGGTTTCGGTTACATCACCTAGTTCAGTCAAGATTTCCGTTGTTCCAGAGAGTTTGACCTTTGGTCAAGCGAATGAGAAGAAGTCGTATACAGTGACATTTACCGCAACTTCCATGCCGTCGAATACGAATGCCTTCGGGAGGATCGAGTGGTCCGATGGGAAGCATGTGGTTGGGAGTCCAGTAGCATTTAGTTGGAATTAAGTTGAAACAGGAATGAAGACCGCTTGGTACGCTTAGGCATAGGCTTGCACAAAGTGTGAGGCCTTTGGTGGTCTAATTATGGTGGTTGATTTTCATGTTTGTTTCGTTTAAGGTTTTAACCTGCAATGCCACATAAGGGGAAGAAAACATCTGGGGATTGTAATATGGCGTACGTTGTTGGAATGTGTTTTCCATGATTATTGTATAGTTATGTTACACTTGCAATTTGCTCAAGTTAATTATGAAACCATTTCTCGCATTTCCTTTTTTTGAGAGTATGTACATTAGATAGATAATCAGTCTACCACTTGAAATGTTTCATATGAAAAATAGAGGTTCTTCGCCACGGAGGGCAACAACCACACGTTGTTAATTCCCAGAAGTTTTAGTGCTAACCGGTTACTCCATTAGTTTTCACTATATATAGATTCTATATTTATTTATTCTATTTTGATGATAATAAATTATATATGTTCAAGTCTATAATAGTGTTCGAAGGCAAACTGAAGGACGAATCCGACAGTTTAGGGTCCTGACTCTCGAGCTACCTGATTCGAGCTATACGGTTCAACCATCTCTAAGATACACCTCGCACATATAAAGTAACCCAATCCAAGCTATATACGGTCCAACCTTCATCTCCAAGCTAAATTCCTCACACATGAAGTAACCTAGTGCGAGCCATATGGTCCAGCCTTTATCTCCCAGCTACATTACAATTTACATGTGAAGTAGCATCAATAGTTAGCAATGTCCGAGGTACTTTGTATGAGTCATTTGCCTCACCTATGATGTCCGACCTTTAGTGTCACACAATCCCATAACTGTACATAAGAGAGAAGTACAAGTAAAGGGTAAAGAGGCCGACCCTCACCCATGATCTTCTATGTATTCGATCTATATGAACTCCCGACCATTGGACTTGATCAGCATGCATGATGGAGTTAAAACAGGACAACTTGGTTCTCAACCTTACTATGTTTCGACCTAGGTCTATTGGACTGCAATCTGCGCGGCTCATCTATTTAATTGGCGATGCCCATTAAAGGCCTATGAGATTAAATGGTCAAATGTGGAGGAATCCAAAGCGTACAATTGTCATTTATGTACAGAGGCATGATGAACAAGCATAGTCCTATAAGTAGTCATCTACAACTTAAACTAAAGATTAATGCCTCATTCTCAACTCTTATGCTTGGGAAGCACAACTACCAACAAGTAAATAATCTGTTTGGCCAAGGCAAACCGGTCTTGTAATACTAAATCCCCTCCTTTCCTGCGAAGTTTCTTACTACAAGACTAGAGACTAAGAACTATGGAGGTGTCCTACGCTTCAAAATTTAGAGGAAATTCAGGATCTCCTTTTGGCGCGCACTATAAACTCATCCTCCGAACATGGAAAGACCTCCTAAGCACCTGGAAAAATTAGCAACATACCCCATGTAAAATCTTCTTCTTTCAATTTGCTTAATTTTCACCTTCGTATTCTTTCAATTTGCTTAATTTTCACTTCAACGATTTTCACCATCCGGTTCTATCAATTTGTTTAATTTTCACCTTTCAATATAATACACAATCTACACGTTTGGAGGAATCAACAAAATGGTGAAGGTGTGAATACTTGATTTAGCCATTTAGGTGAACTTTCATATCTACTACATGGCCAAGGGTGATCACGCCTCTTAAGGTCCAACTTAAATTATTAGCAAAATTTCATTTTTTTTTCCATTGAAGATTGACTTAATTGTCCCATAAACTTGACGAGGTTGCAATTTATCTCTAATGTCTATGCCTTTGAACTTCTAAATTTTCCCGGGATTGTGAATTGCCCCAACATTTTAAAATAGTTAACCCAATAGCTCACAACTTCTCATTTTGGGTTAGAATCAAATAGAATGATGTCGCGATCTTCTCATTTACTTTACTGCTTTCCTAGTTGTTTCTTAACTCAGATATTATTTACTAGTGCTAACGAGCCGAGCCGAGCGGCTCGACTCGTTAACGAAACGAGTTTAATTTCAGACTAAAGCTCGGTTCATTTGGCTCGAGCTCGGCTCGTTTGGCTCGGTTCGTTTATTAAAATACCATGAAAAATATGTTAAAATATTAAATAAAATATAAAAAAATTCAAGATTATGCATTACACTCAACTCCCAAATGATGAAATCATTAAAGTCAAACAAAATGCAAATATTAGCAATTCAAACCAATAATCTCAAACTTAAATCATAACTTATAATACTAATACTACTAATAATCTGCATAATATCGAGCCTTACCGAGTACTCGCGAGCCGAGCCACTCAGCTCGTGAGTGGAATGAGCCTAAATTTAGGCTCGAGCTCGGTTCGAAAACCTTATAGAACTGAGCCGATCCTTAACGAGCCGAGCCAAGCCGAGTACTCGATAAGGCTCGATTCGCGTAACAACACTGTTATTTACTACTTAGGATTAGCAAGTTGCTTTTTAACATTAATTGCATTAGGTGGGTTGAGCTGAAATTATAGTCAATAAAGTCTGCTAGTCATTTTTTAATCAGCAAGTCGGTCCTTTTTTTTTTTTTTTAATTATAAGGTGGTCCAGCGGAAGGGAGTTGAAATGGTGAAAGGAGAGGTGCAGGGTTCGATCCTCTGCGGAGACATAAGGCGGTTTAGGTGTGGAGATATAAGGTGGTTTAGCATGTTATGTAATAGACTAATAGTAGTGTAGGAGTAGTTGTAATATTTGTCGTTCAAAAAAAAAAAAAAAAGCAAGTCAGTCATTTTTTAGGTAGCAAATTATCTTTTCTTATTTAAGCATACTCTCATTATTATTTATCGATTAAGCATTGAGTTTAGTAGAACAGGCCTATTCAGGCGTCAGTTGTCTCTTTAGATAATCGTCTTTTCAGACGTTAATATTTCGGATGATAGCAATGTGTCTTTGCACTTCCGCCGTTTGTGTACATGAGCAGTAGTTGGTGATCCAGTTGATTGTATTCACCACTCTATATTATTTCTATTATGTATTATGTAGTATGCCTTGATGATGGATATCGGTATGGTTTATGAATTCTTTTGATCCCTTAGCTATCGTTATGGTAACATGCAGGCGGAGAGGGTTCCATTAGTTATAAGCTTTAATTTTTACCCTAATTAACTGTCAAAACAATTGCTGTCAGCTATGATGACACTGCTCATGTAGTTCTAACTTCTAAACATTTGCAGCCTGTAATCGATGTACGTTGATACGAATCTCAGTGAGTTGATACTTGAATCTTTCACATGGCAACTTCTTTAGTACTCACAATAAGTCATCAATGTAGACAATGTAGTACGTAATTAATGTAACAATGGGAGAAAATAATGAGTCTTAATGACATCCACATGGTTGGTACACCGTCTGTTTGACCTCTGTCAATTGGAACATTAGTCATCCATCATCATGATTAAATTTCGCTAATCGAAAATGATAGTGCTTATGTTTGTGCCTAATATGAAATTAGTAGTGACTTCAATATTTCTGCATCATATAGCACGTGTACATCTTTGATTTAAACTTAGCACATGAAAATGGTGATAGTGGAGAAACAAACAATAACAATTTAACATGGCATCTGTTGGTAGTGCTGCATTAGGTGAGAAATTACTATTTCTATAAGTTCATCATCGTTTCTTTGAACTTCCTTAAGCTTCAATACAATGGGGGTCCAAGGCTTATTCACTACAAGAATTTTCCTGAATAGTGATGGCTTCAGTGACGGATAAAGTGACGAATCGGTACATTCAGTGACGGATTAGTGACGAATAGACCTAAAAGTTCCATTTGTCACTAATTCGTCACTAATCCGTCACTATTTAGTGACGGATAAGCTTATCCGTCACTATACTCTTATCCGTCACTAAATAGTTGACCAAGAATTTTAATAAAGAGAAAAAAAAGTAATTTTAGTGACGGATAAAGTTATCCGTCACTAAAATAAAAAAAAAGAAAAAATAAATTAAATAGAGTGACGGATCTGTCCTAATCCGTCACTAAATATAAAAAAAAAAAAGAAAAAAAAAAGAAAAGAGATCGATATGGACATCAGACTCCACTCCATATCTTCATTCTTCTTTACTCCCATCACTCGCTTTCTCTCTTCTCTTCCCTTTCTTCTTCTTTCCCCTTTTCCAATTCTCTAGCAAAACTCAACCATTTTCTTCAATGTAGGTGTCTAATCGAAGCTTGTTCGACATGGAATTTGGGTGACTAATCAATTCGTGAATTCTTCCGTTTATATTTCTGCAATCAAAGGTATTACATGTAACCCTAACTTTAACAAATTTTTTTTTCCAATTCTCCAATTCCTTCCGGCATCGATCCGTCTATATTCGTTGCCATCGCTCCGCCCTATATTCGTTGCCGTTAACAAAGGAGAGGATCTGGTTGCGATGAAGAGTGGAACGGTTTTTCCGACTCTGGATGTGACGGCTGGTGATGGAAGTGTGCTGAGGCCGGTGAGGATTAACTATGAGAAGGTTACTAGTTTTGATCTGGTGAGGAATGAAAGGATTGTGGTCCATGGACTTTCCATGCCGTTTCGCCATGTGGACTGGTCCAAGGGTACTGTTGGAAGTTCCAATGTTGAGGCTGGCGACATGCTAGGGACTGGTTTGTGATTTTACTGCAAAATTCTGTTTTGACTGTTAGTTAGCTCGTGATGCATGAAAGAGATTAGCTGGTGATTGATTTTGTGCATTGTTGTTGTGAATTCATTGATTGATTCATCATGTATAGAGTAGAGTGAGAGCTGTATAGCCACCAAGAATGCACTGTTTGCCTTTGTCGTTTGTGATTTGTTTGTTTTGTGGTTAGTGTGTTTGGAGTTGGCGTTGGTAGAATCTATGCAGCATTGAATCTAGGTGTGGTAAATACATTGGCAATTTTACAGAGCTTGTATGTGTCTTGTTTCTGTTATGTTACTGGAAATCAGGTAGAGGTTGCATCAATATAAGTAGCAATGAAGTTTAATGAGAAATAATTATGTTATATTAGAACAACTGTGTGCAACTTGATATGTATGTAGCTCCTTGAGCTGAATTTGTTTGCAGTTTATCAAACCCGGATAAACATTAATTGGTCTCGGAGGATGTTATTCATGATATTGGTAGTTTACTGATGGCATTCATTTTTTTCGCTCCCCTATGCATTTGCAAAGATAATCTTAAACTGCCAATGGTTGAACACATCTTGTTTAATTTATCTTTCTCATGTTCACTTACAGGTTTGACTTGTATTTTCGAAAGAACCCATTTGGTGGAGAGTATACAATTTTTGCTGGTCTAGAAGAGTGCATACAGTTGATTGCTAACTAGTTGATTGCTAACTGTAGATTATTGAGGATGAAATTTCTTTCATTCAAACGGCCATGCCTCCATCATGTGAGGTATATTGATTGTTTGCTTTATCTGGCGCATTTTGTATTCAGTTCTTCCCGTCATATTCCCTTTACGTAATGTTCCTATAGAAAAAGCTGACGGAACTCCGTCATATCTTGCCAATCATAAGGATCGTTTCATGAATGAAGTAACGACATCTTGTACAAAGACAATAATTTTTAGTTGCTAAGTACTGCTTGATATTTTCTTAGTGATGATCATAATTTAAGGACCGTAGATGAAATTGATTGAAGATTTGAAGTGCTTAAAGATATGTCCCTAAAGCTTCCCATTTTTTGATAGACGTACATGCTGCAGTCCTTCATCCTTATACAACTTCTTTCTGCAAAAAAATTTCAGCTCAAGGCTCTAGAATTACGGCCCAATTAAAATTCTCAAGAATGTACTTTCTTTTGGTTTGATGATATGTTCAAAGACATTAAATCAAAGGTATTATGGATATAGTTTTGAATTTAAAGTTTTTCCATTTGTCTGAATATTAGTCTTCATATTTACTTATTTATTGGGGTGTGCATTTTTCTCCTCGGTTAATTAATTGTTCAGTACAATTAACTTATTTGATATCTACAGCTTATACAATTCTAGTATGTATTAATATGTTCTAATATATGTTATTCGGTCCTAATTTTCGAGTAGTATATATAAGAATAGAAAATTGGGTGTTTGGTCTAGTGGTATGATTTTCGCTAAATGCGAGAGGTCGCGAGTTCGATTCTCGCAGCACCCCTTATTGCATTTGTAAAATTATATTTTAATATTCTATTTTATTGCAGGTGAATTAAAGAAATTAAAAAAATAAAATTTATTAACAAAATTCAAATTTACTGACGGATAAATCTTATCCGTCACTAAAGTTGTTGACTCAAGTCAACCAATTCAGTGACGGATAAGATTTATCCGTCACTACAATTTAATTTTTTTATTTTTTTTAAATTTCCTTGGTCAACCTTTTATTCGTAGCTCATCCGTCACGAATCCGTCACTAATTCGTGACGGATTAGCTCATCCGTCACTAAATCTTAGTGACGCTCAATATAGTGACAGCTTCCCTTATCCGTCACTAGACGGTTTAGTGACAAATCGGTGCTGTTTAGTGACGGATAAATCCGTCACTAAACAGGAATTTTTTTGTAGTGATTCTAGAAGACCAAGATCAGTCCAAATGAAAGGAAAATTGCATGCGAATCGCATTAGTGTTAGTTATTATGTTTTCCAAGTCCACTCAATGAAGATAAGAAAGTAAAATACCGTATTTTATATCAAATTAAGTTGGATCTACGGTTTTCTATGTATTGACAACTGAAAGATACAATGGGACGTATTAAGCAAGTTTAACCCAAATTTGCAGGTGCTCAGTTATGATATTGACGACAGTTTGATTCGACACCTGCATAAAATTAATCACTAAGTAATAATATATGCAGTAGTTAATGAAAAATTCAATGATGTATAATCTAATTAGTCCCAAAGAACTACTCCGGAAGCTTTGCGGATTTATATTAGTGAGAATAGTTTTACAAGAATGATTTGAAATCCCCAAACTCTCCTAACTAATAAACTTCACTACAGAAAGGAGATTGTTTTTTTTTCAAATTTTATAACTACTATGGACAGATCACTAAGCAAACCTAGCATCCAACTAAGTAATAAAATTACTTGCGATGACACATAGAAACACATAAATATAAATAATAATTCTACTAATATAAAACTCGATTTCTTCTGTGTGTTGTAGTCGACTCCTTTCTTATTTATATATGGTCTTTAATGATTCATCACAGCAAGGTAAGTCTTCCACACTATCTTCAAGTTGTAAAATAATGCCCATGTTGAATACGCAGCTTGAAGATCTTCCTCTGAGTTTCCATTGCGTTTTACACTCCTTCCATAAATAAGATCTCGACGATTCTTTCTCCATATTGATGCTTGCTTGCTTGCTTCGGCTCCACTCTTTTCCTTTGAGCTCCAGATACTGCATACAATAATCTAAAACCGTGGAATTAGGTTAAGAACATCACTAAGAGGTGTTAAGAACACCACTCAAGACATAGATCTGTTAAGAACATTCCCCCCCCCCCACCCCCTCCTTCACAAAATTGAGCATACCTGCTAAGAAAAATGTCGATAGACTAACAATAGCAAGACAAAAGTGAGTACCGTACTCCCCCCCCCCCCCCCCCTAATGTAAGCATGCAGTTTCTTCTTAACCTTAAATCTAGGAATCAAGTTAATATTCAAAATACAAAGCGGACGGGAATTAAAAGGGAACAAACTCCCTATCACATAAAATTATTCAGTTATTTATTTCAAAAACCTAAAAATTAGTGGTCCATCTTCGTACGCACCTTCAAGCATCTTTATCTTCATCACGTTCTCCCCCTTTTTGTGAAAAAATGATTATCTTCAAGTCTTCTTCAATGTTCTTCAGATCAATCACCTCCAATTTGTTAGTTTTCAATTACTTTTGAATAGTAGACAGAAAAGAAGCAACCATAGTGACAATGATAGAGTAGAACCCAAAACTTGTGCTAGTACCAAGGTCAAGTGTAGAGGTGTTGGTGACACATGTGTTGACACTCGTCTGCTGAGTACGTAGCAGGGATAGAGATGGTTTGCTCAACACTGCCCATGGAAAATCCTGGAGCCTCTTTTTGTTTCTCACAGAAGAGTGATGCAAGAGTATCCAGATTATAATCTTCAATCAATTTCCCAATAAGATCATTCCACATGTACCCTTGAGCAGCTACCATTCCACATATTAGAGAGGGAAAGTACAAATGTCTTCTTTCCTTTCAGCCAGCGCAACCATTAGGTTGGTTGTGCCAATGTTATCCCATTTCCAACTTGTAGATAAATCATGCAGTTTCATCGGTAAGAATAGAAGCATTGAAAGTAGGAATTCAGTTGGTGGAGCTTATCTTGTAGCAGACGAACATCGAACTTGACAAATTTGTGGGTGTGAATTTACTCCCACTTTGTAACCTTACCTCAAGTGATTTGGGTAATCAGTTTGTGAGGTTGTGAGGTGAGGTTGTTATCTCAACAGCTGTTTCCGAATGCAATCAGGAAAAGGTAATTGTCTTCATTAGGAAATCGATCAATTCCTATTCGAATTCAATTCCTATTCGAATTCCTTTAGGTTTAGCTGCAAATTGAAGGCTATATAAAAGGGTGATTGTTGCATGCTCAAGAACATAACAACACGGCATTGAAGGCTTGTTCGACTACTTCAACAAGTGATATATTATATTATAGATTATAGGTTCTAGCTTTGAGAGACAGATTTGCTTTTTGTTTCTTGCATACTGTTAGGGACTTGTAATTGGCGTTGATATAATATATTGAAGCTGGTTGATCTCCGTGGACGTAGGTTATTTACAACCGAACCACGTTAAATCTTGTGTCTTTCTTTGGTTTGCGTTCGTGCTCTGTTTTCTAGTTTGGTTGCGTGTGTTGTGTGTTTGATTTGGTGCAGCAAGTTCTTGGTGGTTTAGTTGTTATTGTGAGATTTTGTGATAAGATAATCGACTATTGTTGATACGAACTCAACAATTGGCGCCGTCTGTGGGAAGAAGGGTCGAAGGAATTTACCGGGAGAATCCAAAGCTTGATATAAGCAATGTCATCAACTAAAATCGAGATTAAGAAGCTGACGAAGCACACATATTTCAGCCTATGGAAACTGAGGGTTAAGGCCTTGTTATCGGATTATGGAGCTGAAGACGCTCTGTTGGGGGATGACGGTCTTAAGGAGATAGAAGACGATGCAAAGAAGAAGGAAATCAAGAAGAAGGCATTCAATACACTAATTCACTCATTGAGTGATGTAGCATTGAGGGAGGTTATCAAGTGTACTGATGCAAAAGAAATCTGGGATAAACTTGAAAAAGTTTATATGGGGAGATCATCAGCCCAGATGATGTATCTCAAGCAGAAGTTTCTTGGTTTTAGGATGGATCAAGGTAGGCCGATTTTGGAGTAGTTAGCAGAGTTTGACAAGATCACAACACACTTGGAGAATGTTGGTGATAAGACTACAGACGCAGACAAAGCTATGGTATATACTATTTATCTGGTAACACAGTAGCTGGAGAAAGTGCAGCAGTTCATGGGAATGACAACACATATCTATGGCACAAGAGGCTTGGCCATCTTGGAGAGAAAGGATTGAAGGAACTTACCAAGCAGGGATTACTTGGAGGAAACAAGTTCACTAAGTTACCATTCTGTGAGATATGTGTGATGGGGAAGGCGCACAAGACCAGTTTCAACGCAGGGAAGCATACTACTAAAGCTAACTTCGATTATGTGCATTCAGATTTATGGGGACCATCCAAGACACTCACTCAAGGTGGAGGTAAATATTTCATCTCTTCATAGATGATTATTCAATGAAGGTCTGGGTTTATATTCTGAAGTGTAAGGATCAAGCATTTAATCAGTTCAAGGAATGGTTAGCTGAGGTAGAGAATCAATCAGGAAGATCATTGAAGTATCTTAGGACTGATAATGGATTTTAGTTCTTATCTAATGAGTTTACTAATTTCTGTAAAGAGAAGGGTATTACTAGACACAGAACAGTTGCAGGTACACCACAGCAGAATGGAGTTGCGGAAAGAATGAATAGAACTCTATTGGAGAGAGCTAGGTGTATGTTACTGAGTTCTGGGGTAAGCAAAGGTTTCTGGGGAGAATCTATGGTTACAGCAGCAATACTTATCAATAAGAGTCCAGCTGTGTCTTTGGAGTTTAAGACGCCGGATCAAGCATGGACTGGAACAACTGGGGACTATTCAAAACTCAAGGTGTTTGGTTGTTTGGCTTTAGCACATATCAAACAAGATAAGTTGGAAGCTAAAGCATTGAGGTGTATCTTTATTGGTTACCCAAAGGGGGTTAAAGTATATAAGCTTTGGTACATAGAACCTGAAAAGGGAAAGTGTATTATAAGTAGGGATGTCCAGCTCAATGAAGATGTGTTACCTCTGAAGGACAAGCAGACAGGTGTTGACAGAAGGGGTTCACCCAACCCCGCACTCAAACTCGACTCTGCAGAAAATACCAGAAGTGAATTAGAAGATGAGAGAGTTCACTCTCAGGTGGAGCCCACAGTGGAGGATGATGTTGCGGATGCTGAGCCTATATTACCAGTGAATGAGGAGTCTAGTAGTAGCTCAGAGTCAGATGGAGATGATCGACTTGATGATGAAGTTGGTGAAACTTCAAACTATCAGCTTGCAAGAGAAAGAAGTAAAAGGGAGTAGAGGAAAGCACCAGATATGTATGGTTTTGGAAGGGTTAGCAAGACATATCTTGCTCATGCTCTTAGTACTACGGAAGAAGGTGTGGATTCATCTGAACCACAGAGTTATCAGGAAGCAATTGCATGTTCTGAAAGTGCAAAGTGAAGGAGCTATTCATGAAGAGCTAAAGTCACTTGAGAAGAATGATACATGGAAAATTGTGAAAGTTCCTGATGGACAGAAGCTTGTCAGCTGTAAATGGATCTTCGAGAAGAAGGTGGAGCTCAAGGGTACATAATACATAAGGTACAAGGCTAGATTGGTTGCTAGAGGATTTACTCAAAGAGAAGGAGTGGACTACAATGAGATATTCTCACCAGTGGTTAGGCACACATCTATCAGGGTAATCTTAGCTCTTGCTACTCAGTATGACATGTTTCTTCACCAAATGGATGTGAAAACTACGTTTCTACATGGAGAATTGGAAGAAGAGATATACATGACAGTACCAGAGGGAGTTGTTGTTGACAAGAGGCATAAGAGAGCATGTTTGCTGAAGAAATCATTATATGGTCTTAAGCAAAGTCCAAGACAGTGGTACTTAAAGTTTGATAGCTACATGTCGGAGATTGGATTTGTAAGGAGTGCTTATGACAGTTTCATATATCAGTCTGGGAAGGAAGCTGTTGAGAGAGTTTACTTACTCTTTTATGTGGATGATATGTTGATTACTAGTAGGTCATTGAGGAAATTGAAACACTTAAAGGGAAGCTGCGGGAAGAATTTGAGATGAAGGATCTTGGGGATGCAAGTAGAATTCTTGGGATGGATATCACTAGGGACAAGAAGGAGAAGAATTTGTTTCTATCTCATCCTAGTTATCTCATGAAGGTTATAGCCAAGTTCAATATATCAAATTGTAGTAGTGTGGTTACTCCTATTGCACTTGGGGTGAAGTTATCTGAGGAACAATGTCCTAAGGATGATGCAGAAGCAAGGATTATGTCAAGAGTACCTTATGGAAGTGCATTTGGAAGTATTATGTATACTATGATTTGCTGCATGCCTGATCTTGCATATGCTATGAGCGTTATCAGCAGATACATGGGGAATCCTGGGAGAAGGCATTGGAATGTTGTGAAAGATGTTCTCAGATACTTAAGTGGCACAAGGATGATGGGACTGAGGTTCAAGAAAAGCAATGACTTGCAGAATCCATTGGTTGGATATGTGGATGCAGATTTTGCAGGGAACTTGAATGCAAGAAAGTCTATCACATGGTATGTGTTTACTTTGTTTGGCACGACAGTTAGTTGGAAAGCAAGTCAGCAGTCTGTGGTTGCATTATCTACAACAGAGGCGGAGCTCATGGCTATCACTGAAGGAGTTAAGGAAGCTATCTGGTTGGGTGGATTGTTGAATGAGTTGGGTGTCCAACAGAATCATGTGAATATTCACTATGACAATTAGAGTGCTATTATGTTGACTAAGCATCATGTATATCATGAAAGGACAAAGCACATTGATGTAAGGTTTTTCTTCATCAAAGATATCATTGCCAAGGGAGTTGTGAAGATAAAGAAGATTCATACGTCGTTGAATGCTTCGGATGCTATGACTAAAGCGCTTCCAGGACCAAAGTTCAGGTTTTTCCTGGAACTTGTGGGTGTCAAGACTTTGAGGGGGTCATCCTAACCGCAGGGATGGAACGGGGAGGCATCTTAACCTTAGAGGTGCATATGGGGTCGTATCTTAACCTTAGAGGTACATGGGGGCGTATTTTAACCTTAGAGGTACATGGGGGCGTGTCTTAACCTTAGAGATGCAAAGGGGTGTGTCCTAATTTCAGGCATACAGAGGTCGTTGGTGTTGAGCTAAAGGTGGAGATTTTTGAGGTGTTATCTCAACAACTGTTTTCGAATGCAATCAGGAAAAGGTAATTGTCTCCATTAGGAAATCAATTCCTATTCAAATTCCTTTATGTTTAGCTGCAAATTGAAGGCTATATAAAGGGGTGATTGCTGCATGCTCAAGAACATAACAACACGGCATTGAAGGCTTGTTCGACTACTTCGACGAGTGATATATTATAGATTATAGGTTCTAGCTTTGAGAGACAGATTTGTTCTTGTTCTTGCATACTGTTAGGGACTTGTAATTGGCGTTGATATAATATATTGAAGCTGGTTAATCTCCATGGACGTAGGTTATTTACAACCGAACCACGTTAAATCTTGTGTCTTTCTTTGGTTTGCGTTCGTGCTCTGTTTTCTGGTTTGGTTGCGTGTGTTGTGTGTCTGATTTGGTGCAGCAAGTTCTTGGTGGTTTAGTTGTTATTGTGAGCTTTTGTGATCAGGTAATCGACTATTATTGATACGAACTCAACACAGTTAATCATAAGTCACTGTCACTCACATCATCATCTTCATCATGAGAAATACACAAGTACTTGTTGCTACCCGCCATGGAGTGATATCACACACAGTTCCCTCTAACCATAGTTTCTCAAAATTAGAAGATCTTTCAACATCAAACATAGAAAGTCAAGTTACGGTATGCCTTTCTAACTAGAGGCACAATGGCTTCATTTTCTTAATTTGTCCGATTCAATTTTTACTTTTAAAAAAGGCAATGATCTTTTTATCCTTAAAACTATCAAACTTAGGATCAGGAACCCTTTCAACAGTCGCAATTCGATCCTGGAAATCATCCCACTTATCAACTAGTTCTTGAGAGTAGAAGTTAGCAGCAATTGGATCTATTAAAAATCATCAATGTTATTAATTAACTAATTTACCGCCCAACAAAAATAAACCTACTTATTCATCTATATATACTCAATCAACCGTAAAGGAAGGAGCAACCTCCATAGAGGCTCCTGAGACATCCACTACACAGGTAATCGAGATACAAGATTGTGAGAGGAGTGTCTTGTTACACAAGTTTAATCACTACATTATGGTTTGTAATATATATTATGGAATATTTGAAAGTATATATGTCATGAAGACAACCAATTATGGGATAATATATAGTTATGCATTTAGATTATGATCAGTTTGTTAATAATTATAGGGCAAATAACGTACAATATCCTCGTTAAATTTTTTATTACGGATTTCTCCTTGTTAGATTTTTTTCTTTCATCGCCCCCCCTGTTAGCACAATTTAATTACATCCAACCCAACGACTTTGACTTTTCGCGAACTAATACCTGGAAAATACAATTTTGCCCTCATTTAAGTTTCTGTTTTCAAAAAAATTCAAACACCTTCAATTATTATTTATTACACATTTAAATCTAATTTTTTTGTAATTTACAAAACTGACTATAAATCATTTAAAATGAACCCACATAACTTATCAAAATTTCAAAATGATCTTAATTATTATTGCATAAAGGCCCCTACAAAATTAATAACCAATTTTCACTTATAATATTGTTTACAAAAGAGAAACAATAAAAAAAATATATAAAGAAGTCAATCGAAGCTCAACAGCTCCGACCAGATCCAAATCGGAGCTGGGGACGTAACCCAGCTCCGATCAGAGCTTTAAATAGCTCCAAATCGGAGCTGGATTCCATAAACCCAGCTCCGCGCTCCAATCAGAGTTGTTTAAAGCTCCAATTGGGTGTGTTTGGAGAGAAAACATAAAATTAAAGAAAAAGGAGAAAAAGTAAAAAAAGAAAAATCTGAAAATAGCATAAGGGTGTGTTTGAAGAGATGAAAATTCAGAATTTTCTAAAGTTGGTCAACATAAATGGTGCTAGATGTAATTGTTACTAGTAGGGAGAAAAATGCAAAGCCAGCCTCTAACAGGGGGACACAAAGTAATTTTCCCATAATTATAATATATAGTTAATTGGCTTCACATTTTTTAAATTATTTAATTTGGTTGTTTTAAGATAATTATGTAAAATGTTCCATGGACTTAGACGTTATCAAAGTTTGTGAGGACTTGGATCGAGGTCATTGAGATTTGAAATATCAATGACACACATTAAAGATTGGCATGTGACCTGCATCATATTCTTAGAGGAATGTAGTGACTCTCACAACTACGAATGACTTGGTCAATCACCATGGATGCATGAAACACCTCAGAGGGTGTTGTCTGACCCGCCGATAAACCATTTGATTAATTTATATTAATGTGTCAATGGAAGTATCAGTGTGTTGGGTGATGTAGTAGTTTTTCGACTTGAGGTCAATATTGGCTACGTGCGTGGAGTAATATATCTTGACCATGACCAATGCTTGCACTCCACATGGGGTAAATACGACATGCGTTAGATATACTATGAAGCGCCTTGGATAAGTTAAACCAAGATAGAATTTCATTCCTTGCAATCAACATTGGAGAGAATATCTTACATCTCATAGTTAGGTTTATCCTTAGTCATTGGCCAATGCATTACAACGTATGCAAAATAGTGTTTGAATATGATCGAGGATCAACTAACAAGAATGAGAAGAAATGAATAAATTATTGGAACAGACATGGTGTTAAGTTCTATTATTTGAGATTGAAACGAAAATATCAACCTTACACTAAAGGTGATTTGTATATCCTTACAAACGTCCTTATATATTAATGTTCTTTGATAAATTGTCTCACCGTGAACCCATTAGATTATTAATTAATATATAAGGCCCTAGGTCTGACCATGATTGGTTAAAATTAATAACTAATCAATAACCAACCAATAACCGATCAGATTTATAGTTGCGTGTATTAACCATAACCGGTCAATAACCAACTGGTTATAACCATTTGGTTACGAATTTTTACGGTAACCAATACCTTTTGTTTCTTTCTTATTAAAACGCTGAATGTACTTAATATTCAAAACTGAAAATAAAACTCAACTTTCCATCAATTAAATTGTCCATTAATCCAACTATTTGTGACAGTCAGCGAATGCACTCTCTTTTCCTCTTTCTTTCTCCTTACTACTGCACTCAACAAAGTCCATTTGCTTTCTCTCACTAAAAATTCTTTTTCTCTCTCTAAAAACTTCCCTTGCTCAAGCAAAAACCCTAGCGAAATCACTCCTAGATATCCTGTAACATCCCGTTTTTTTTTCTACTTTTTTTTTATTAATTAATTACCTGAGTAATTTATTTACTGGGTGATTTTATTAATTTCCTCCCGCGCTATCAAATTCGAAAACCTATGCGATTGGTTAATGGACCGAGGAGATACAAATCATCTAGTTAGCTAGCTAAATCAGATTTGAAGCTAATCTTGGTCCAGTAACTAAAGCCCTAAAGCCCATGTGGAAGCCCATGTCCACCAAACCCTAAACCTAATAGCCTTCTTCCTTTTCCTCATTTCATTTTCTTCTTCTCTTTTCCCTCCTACCCATTCACCCTTCACGCCACTACTACTGAGAATCAGAAAGAAGAAGAAAACTGTAACGATATCGGTTTTGAAAACAAAATAATTTCTTGAAAAAGAAAATCCAAAATAACTTTAATAGCAACGGTCGGCAATTAATGCCAAAATAATCTTTGACGCGCACAACGCTAACAGAAACAAGTAAATATCCAACGATAACTCAAAATTCAAATGAAACAACGAGTGAAGATAGTAAAAAGTTCATCTTCTTATTTTGAAATAAAATCCCAAGACACCCTAGACCCTTCTCTCAGTCGCTGGCATCCTATTCGCGAACATCCTCAGCAGCATCTGAAAGGAAGGAATTTTGAAAACAGAGAGAGCGTGAGATAAAGGATCTCAGTGAGGTTCTAAGTTTAAAACAGAAAGTAAACAGTTTTGAAATCAAAATCCTTTTCAGAAAACAATCAAACAGAACAGATCACATAACAAAATAACAGAACAAATAAGTTGAAGACCGTTGGTGCAGCCCGCCTTATTGCTCCTACTCCCAGAATGCCCTTATAACTCCCTCCAGAGGGTGCACAACTCCGGACAGAAACAGAAACCCCCGTGTACTTTGGGGAAACAGAACCTACGACCCTAATAGACCTCAGCGACTTCTGCCTCGCGCCTAAAAGGGATTAGACTAGGCAATAATCAAGCAAACCCGATAGTCCTCTACTACCCAAGCCTACCTAATTACGACCTAATCGACCGGTCACACAGAAACATAACAGATACAGAACAACAGATACAGATAATCAACACCGAGAGGTGTTCCTGCAGAAAAGTCAGTCCAGAACAGAGTAGCAATAAACACAGAAAGTAAATAGTCATACTTAGGACTTAGATACTTTTACGCGGAAGCATACAGTAAAACAATATATGAGTAGTAGGTACAAGTTGTCACATATCCTTCTAGTTTTTCGCAAATAAATAGGTTTAGAGGTGAACACTCACCTTAACTTGCGAGCAAAAGATCTCAAACGAGCAGTGAGCTTACGGGTTATCGAACAACGGAGAACCTAAAGAGAAAGTACTAATTACACTTTAGAAGTCGAACGAACAGAAGGAAAAAGGGTTGGTAAAGAAGGGGTTCGAACTTGGGACCTCTAAGTTAGTCAAGTAAGGACCTAACCAACTAGGCTAGCAAGTCAAGTCATTACTAAATTACAAAAACAGAAACTAAGTTGAAACATTTTCAGAAATACTCTTTCGGTTTTCAGACTCTGGAAATTACCAAAATACCCTCAGTGGTAAATTGCAAAAAGATCCTTTTTGAAATCAGAAAGTACAACAAGTCCAGGAGTTTCCCAACATACATATCAGTCTCCACAGAATAAGAAGGTTTACGAAAAAGTCCTCTGTCAGTCAACTACGGTCAAAGTTTAATTGCAAAAAGATCCTTTAGGTTTTCAGACTTCCCAAATCAGTCCACAAAGTTCAAACTAATATCACTAAAGTCCAAAACAGTCCTTTTCGAAGTCAACAGAAAACTATGGTCAACGTACGAGGTCAAACCAACACAAGTCCAACAACAGTAACAACAAACTAACAAATCTAAGTCCCGGTTCTCAGTTTGAATCAAAATAACATGGCCAGAACGAACAAGGGTAAATCGGTCCAGGGATAAAAACGTCCGAAACAGAATACGAATTGCAAATCGAAATTGAAAATAAACAGAAAGGGAATCGAGATTACCTTCGAACGGAAAAGAGATTGAATCAATCTGCGAATCAAATCAAAACTAAGGATTAAAACGAGATCTTAAACGAGATTCGATTTCAGCAACAAAACGAACCCAAGCCGTGCAAGCTTACCGGAATTGAGACCGAGATCGGAGCGGATCGACCGAGCAGGGTCGGCGGCGAACGGAATCGGAGGAACCGGAGACGACGGCACGAGACAGACGGCTTGAACGGACACGGCGCGGCGGATGGGTACAGAGGTACGGCGCGGGAGCGGATCGGAATTGAACGGCGCGCGAAACGGCTTCCAAACGGAGCAGATGGCGGCGCGGCGGGACGATAACGGAGCAGCGAGCACGTGAATCAGTGCGGCCAGAACGAAACAGAGGCGACGGCGGACGGATCGGAACGACACGGCACAGAACGGCGCGGCGGCAGCGCGGCGATCACGGCGAAGGCGGACCGGAGTACGACGGCGGTTTGATCGGAGAAGACGGAGCAGCAGCAGTATCTTCCCTCTTCTCTCTCTTTTTCTCTTTCTCCCTTTCTTTCTTTCTTTTCTTTTCTTTTGGTTTTGAACGGCAAGTGAATGAGGAGATGGGAGGTAGCTGATTAGGGTTAGGGTTAAATTACTGATGGGCCGGTCAATGGGCCTTGACTGGGCTAAAGAATGGGCCAAAAGAGATCAGAAAAGTCCAGTCTTCCAGCTCGATCCAAACGTAACGAAACGAACTAGCTTACGCGAAATTAATTAAATAATTACCGAATAAATAATTTACTCTGATAATTAATTAACTAAAATAAATAATTAAATACTAAAATAATAAATAAATAAATAAATAAAGACGGGGTGTTACAAAAACGGTTTCGTCACTGTCCATCATCATCAAACTCCATCTTCTTCATCAGTTCAATATCATCATCACCACCATCTCCCTGCCTCTACTCGAAGACCACTACCAATCGGCCACTACCTTTTATGACCGTTTTACCCTTGTACCAAATCTGGCCGTGAAACTAGAACCCTATGTCGACTCGGGACCAATCAGGACTGATCTTGGATTTTACTATAGGCTGGATTTTATGAATTTGGACTAACAGTGGCTCGAATACAATTGTTGTGGGTTCGTTTGGACAATTTTGATATGTTTTAGAAACTGTGAGGACTTGGAGGCAATTATGTGTTGATCGTAGTTGACTGCAATGGACTAGAGTGGGAGATTTGCGAGTTTTTGTGGATTCTTATGTTGATTTTGAAGTTTGTGGGGTTAATGTTTGATTTCTGAAACTCGAGAGGTTTTTCTACAATTATTTGCTGGAGGGTAAAATGGTAATTTCATGTCTTCCTGGACTGAACTGAGAGGTTATGTAATTCTTGTGGGTCTGTTCCACTTGATTTTAAAACCTGAGGTACTCATTTGGTCTTCGAAATTTAAAGAGGGGTTATTCTGTAAATGTACCTTGAAGGGCAAATTAGTAATTTTACTAAACAGTAAGAAGTTTTAAACTGATTCTGTTTGCTGAAAAAGGTTATTCTGTTTTACTGCAATTTTACTGAGAGTTACTTCTGTCTTTTCAAACTGAGGTTAAAGGTGTTTTTTTTTTTTTTTTCAAAAGTTGTTCATGTTTAAATACATTTTGTCTTGTTGTAAGGTTACTAGTCGTCTTGGTAGCCTAGTTGGTTTTTATGTTAGAGTTTAACCTAGAGGTCCTGAGTTTGAACCCCACCTTTACCTACCTTTTTCTCCGATTATCTTTCTTTTAGTTTTTGTTCCCGTTTCTACTTAAGGTAGTAACTTGGAGTTTCTGTTTAGGTCCCGTTTCGCCTGCAGTTCCGTAAGTGCTTTCTTAATCTATGCTATGTTCAACCTACTTCAAGGTGAGTGTTCACCCCAAAGTTATTTATTTACAAAACCTGGAAGGCAATGTGTTATGTATGTATATATATATTTATGTGTATTGAGTTCTGTATTCTCGCGCAACTGTATGTAGTCCTAAGTATGACTATTTTCTGCATCAACCTTTAAGACTGTACTCTGTTTTTGTGCTAACTCTTCTGCAGGATTGTTCTCGATTTCTCGAGCTCTATTGTGTTATTGTTTGTTCTGCTCTGTTGTCTGCTCTGTCTGTGTCTGTTTGGCCGGTCGATTAGGTTACAATTAGGTAGACTTGGGTAGTATGGACTATCGGGTTTATTTGATTAGTTCCTAGTCTATTCCATTTTAGACGCGAGGCAGAAGTTGCTGAGGTCTATTAGGGTCGTAGGATTTGTTTCCCCAAAGTACACGGGGCTCTGTTTCTGTCTAGAGAAGGCATCTATGGAGTCACAAGGGCAATCTAGGAGTAGGAGCAATAAGGCGGGCTGCACCAACGAAATCTGCTCTGTTCTATTATCTTATGTTCGGTTGTCTGTCTCTATCTGTTGTCTTATGTGTTACGCTTTCTTTTAAAAACTGTTAATCTTTTCTGTCTGTTAAAATTCGAACCTCACTGAGATCCTTTATCTCACACTCTTTCTGTTTTCAAAATCCCTTCCTTGTAGATTCTTTTGAAGGCAAACAAGACTAGGCATCCAGCGACTGAGAGTTGGGATTGGGTGTTACACTGGAATTTATGTTCTTTCGAAATAAGAAGAAAAACTATTTAAATTCTTCACTATCCGTTGGATTTGGTTATTTTGAAATATTTTAGTTACCGTTGAACCGTTATTCTTTAGATTTTGTAAGCGTTTTGGCGCCAAAGTCTGTTATTGCATTTATTGATTACCGTTACTTTCAAATTCTAAAATTTCTTTATTTTCTGAGAAAATATTTTATTTAAAAAAATCAGTACCGTTACATATCCGTTCGAGCTGGTTTTTGGTCCCAACCTTAACCGAGTAGTTCTCATCCGATTCGAGCTTCACTAAATCGTTGAGAGTCGGATCTCGTCAACGAGATGACAAGCCGTCTTGTGTCTTGGGGTAGGTCTGGAAATCAAAGGGAGGTGGTAGCGAGGCGGTGGAGGAGAATAATTGGGTCAATCGAGGGAGAGGTGAATGAGGGAAGCTTGGATTTGAAGGATCGAGTTGCAAGGGAATTTCATTTTTCTTCCTTTTCCCTTTCGTTATCTATTATGAAATTAGGAAATAACCTAATTTCAATCATAACCTATGAAATCGAACCGTAACCAATTGAAAGTATTTTATGGTTATGATTGTAAATTTTAATTGAATGGTTACGGTTAACCATTAACTTAAAAGCAGGTTATGGTTTTATTTTTAACCAACCATTGCCAGGCCTATAAGGCACTATAGTCACACTACATGATTACTAAATAAATATTAAGCAGATCAATATTAGTTATTATAAATATAATATGTGATAATGTGAATACTTTAATTGGATCAAATTTTGATTCGGACAATTAAAAGGGAGTGATAAAATTGGATTTGGACAAGAAAATGCAAATGAACTAAAATCAAAGCAAACAAAAGAAGCTCGGCCGAAGGGCCGAAAATGAGCTGGGCCAAAGGCCCATCTGGAGGAGTTACTGGGTGCGTGCCACGGTCCACTTACTCCACCGTTTTTTTTTCCAGATGGATGTTGGATGTGTGTAGTTATTGTGTTTGAGGTTGACTATAATACAGTAAAGTAAATAGGAGGATAATTTAGTATCTATTGTTATGTACTGTACACATTAATCTCTATTTACTTTCTCCTTTTAAAAGATGACAAAATACTACACTTCATCTATATGATCCTCTTTTGAAAAGGATAAAAACATTACATACACTCCATTGAAGACGTGCTTGAAAATTTGCGACCAATCACAAAAAATTGAAGGTATTTGTAGTACTCCTTGCCTCCTTAGACAAATTAATCTAGAAAGACAAAATTAAGATCTAGCATTATTGATTGGAAGGTGACATACCATCCAATAACTCAATTGGACGTTTTTACTATATTTCCTAAGTCATGATGTAATATGTGTAAGTGTGTTTAGTTGAAAAAAAACTATTATTATAAATTATCTTATATGCGTTACCCCATCATGGTCAAGTACATGCAAACCATCAAAAAATAGTAAACCACAAGATAAGTGATACGATACTACTCATACTAGCTACTAGTACTAATTAAACACTATGGATGGACTATCAAGGTCAAATCTCTTCGGTACTGCAACAACATATAACCTTGATTTGCTCACGGGTTGACACCTCATGCAACAACACGAAACGTGTCAAAATTACAAACAAGCACCACACATTATAAATTAGCAAATGATCCATGACAAAATCACAGACCAAAACTTGAAGAAACATCATCGATCCAACACACAAGCTAATTAAGAAGCAGCAGCAAATTGTATTGCCAGAATGGATAAGAAACAACAAGATGTCCCTAGCGAGAAGAAGCCTAGTCTAGAAGGCTTACCGGTTGAAACCAGCCCCTACACTCAGTACAAGGACTTGGAGGATTACAAGCAACAAGGCTACGGCACTCAGGGCCACCAGGAGCCTAAGCCTGGTCGTGGTGCTGCCGCCTCCACCGATGCTCCAACTGAGGCCGGTCGTCTAGCCACCGACCCCAAGGCTCAGCTGTCCGCGACTGATGCCGTTAACCGCCAAGGCGTGCCATAGTCTTAACCTTACGAGTTTTTTCACTTATTATTAATTAGCTAGTAGCATAAGTATGCTTTGTTATGGTTTGATTATACTTGTTGATCTTTGATTTTGTATTGCTAGCACTGTTTGAATCTCTATTTTTTGCTATAATCTTACTTGAAATATCAGATTGGGATTGGTACCTGAAACTCAACCGGTAAATCAAGGTTAAGTTCAATGGTGTTGTCTTAATTCTTAACTGTGATTGTTGGTGTTAGAATTTGTTCGATACGTATTACGACTTAATTAAGAAGGATTAAGAGAACTAACACCACTCGGTCCGGTGCGATATAGGGCATAAGGGTTCGATACTCAACCTTAGGTTCGACCTTTTCGTCCTAAAAAGTAATTTCAAGAGTAAACCATAAGAGTTCGATATTCAATTTTAGGTCCGACCTAAAAAGTAATTCCATGAGTAAACTAAGTCTTAAGTTATATATGGTCCGATATACAACTCACTCGAGATTCGACCTTAAAACACAATGGGGTCGAGTTTTATCTAAGTACTTCAAGAAATATCTAAGTACTTTAAGAAATAATGGGTCCGACCTCCTTAGTGGGACCAAGTCTGGACTAAGTCAGTTGAAGTTAGACGACAATGTTGGACCTCCGTAAATCGGACACTAAGCCATTTGTGCCATGTTCTAAGTCAGAACTAAGCTTTAAGTTCGAGTTATACGCCACTAGGACCTTATGAACCATGGGGAACTCCAAAAAGGCCTAGGAACCAAAGAACAAGGCTGAACACCTGAGTTGAACCAATAGGTCAGAATCTAGGGGGACCAGGAAACGACCAATAGTTCTACAATGTTCCAAGGAGTGAATTTACCACGTTAGCCTTGTGAAAACTCTAATTCGAGATATGGGTCAGGCCCATTAGGCCACCCTAATAGACTTTAAGACCTTGAGATGCAATCATGGCCTTACACTTGGCGCAATCTCAATGTATCTTATAAGTACATTTACCATTTGTTACACACTTATCATCACACACAAAATTTATAATCAGCACTACTCAGTTTATCCATAGTTTGTTTATTTAGTCCCGAAAATTTTAATCCGAACTGAATTTATAAATTTGAATTGAATCTATTAATTAAAAATTAAAATAAACATAATGAAACTGAATCAAACTATACTTCATAAAATAATTTATTTTTCGAAGAGAAACGAGAATGTGGCACCTGCACCTGGCATAAGTACTAATGGGCCATGGCTTCATGCTCTTTTTTTCTTTTTTTTTTTTTTTTTTTTATAAATTTACATGTTGCTTGAAATCGAGTTCTTCATCTATCTGGAGTCTGGACATGAGTTCCTTGCCCCTCATATAGGCAAATTAACCTGTATCACATGAATTTCATTTGAACCTTCACAAATACGAGTACTTACTTCGAATCCTTTATCCTGATTTCGGTCGATAAAGGCATGAATCCAGATTTTGATGCATACAATATTATAATAGTCCTGAAAGTGTCCACATTATATGTTTATTATAGGTACATTCTTTTTAAGTATTTAATTTAAATTTTCAAACCAGCCACCTTTATTAATATTTACTAAACATGCATGCATATTATAATTAAACCACAATTTTTTTATTCAAATTAAGTGAATTTACCTAATAGAATCAGAGACGGTCAGCAACCAAAACCAAATAACATAGTAAAGTTACCCCATACAAAATGAGTAGTTCGCTTAAAAAATTTGCTTGAAACATTTTAACACTTGAAAATTTAATCAAGAAATGAAATATTTACCCGATGACCAATCAAGATTTGAGTTAAATTGAATTTATTTATCTATCTATACTATTATATAAAGTAAAGAAACACAAATTAGTTATTGGACCAAACGGAAGTTACTTTCCACTTCATTAGTAGGTAGTTATCTTATTTATCCGTTTTTTTTAGGGATACAATACTAAGTAGATAAATAGTAGGAAAAATTACAATTATAATAGATAACTTCATTATTAATGTGGATATAATTTAAATTAAATATAACTATAAATAAGTTTGAATGATATTATTGAACACGTTAATTTTATTTTTATGTGTGCGGGTACCCGTGTCTTTTTTTCCATTAGTATAAAACATAATTAATCAATTAGAAGAATTAAAATGGATTTAAAACTATTCAACTGAGACTGAAAACTTTTGATTTCTTCACACAAACTGGTCTATATATAATAATCGAAATACTCAAATGTAAAATGAATCCAACAATGAGAACTCACTGACTATGTTCCACCCTATCAGTCTCTGCAATATTTTATAACATAACTATCTGTCACCAACATATGTTAGCTAACATCAAATTCAAGTTTGAATTAAATTGACTTATCAATGAAATCTGTAATCCATTCCCTCCCTTGTACTACATTGGCCTATATTGTCAGTAGCACCGGCTGCACCCCCACTAAACAACACTCCGACCATGCACAATCATAATTTACCTAGCTGTCTTTCACCAGTTTATTACAACAACCACTTGGATAAATATATGAATTCATATTGAACGCTTCCAAGATTCCACCCAAATTAATTTGACGGCATTTGCTGTTCATCGATCGTTTTGCGGTTGTTGTTGTTAGTTGATCGGCGTTGACAATGGTGTTTCCACAACATTTTATATTAGACACCTAACAAGTGAATCACTAGTGGCGCGCTTTAGAGCTTAGTGTACTCTCTCTCCCGGTTTGAAATTATCCACTTTGAATTTTTTCGATAAAAAACTTACAACTTTGACTATCGATTATTTTTAAACTATAATGATAAAATATTCAATAAAATTAAATTATAAAAATTTAGGTCCTATATTTTCATAATATGATTTTGTCAAATACATTATCATTATAGTTTAAAACTAATCGGAAGTCAAAATTGAACACCGTTGACCAAAAAATCAAAGTAGGTAAATTACAGTGATACTGAGGGAGTATGTTCGATGATTAATTGGAAAATACATTTTTAATTATTTATAATGTAAGGGTGTTTCTCTAGTATGTCAAAATTTAAAAACAAGTAATTAGATACAAATACAATACACAAGTCTTTAAATCTTCATTAGGTCACAATCAATGTCCTTCTTTTCTAGATGCAATTGTCATTTCAAAGTACCTCCCAAGATCTCCTTTAGTACCTGACTTAGACAAATGCACATGTGAAATTGTGACTGTGTCGGTTTGCCTTGTGGTCAAACCAGAATGAGACTTTACTTAAAGGAGATTGATCATCTTCCTTGTATAGTTGTAATAGGTCAGAGTATACAATATGTGTTACCTTGATTTTAGAGATTGGAGCCCTTTCATAGGTATTGGTCCTCCTTATGTCGGTCCAATCTCTATCTGACATCTCTCGTCTCCGTTCCTCCACGTGTAACTGGTAGGCCCAATATTGACATTAATGGGCTTGACCCAGGCCCATCTAGGTGTATCTTCATGTGCCTTCTAGAATTCTCAGTTCTTCCGTTGCTTCGCTCATCCGTAGCTTTACCTAAGCTCATTCCTGGTTCATACTAGCAATGCAAACACATTCCTAGTTGATTAAAAGTCCTAAACTGAATAAAGGTTGGATAGAAAATTCTAAATCTACTCGCCTTCACTGATTAACAGTAAATAAAAACTTTTGTTAAATACTTCCATATAGAATGATGACGCTAGTAAATGATTCACATTTTGAATGGAGAGAAATCTAAGTTAAAAGATACGAGACATCGGTATAATAAAGCTAAGTTAAAAACGTACGTGATTAGAAGAAAAAAGAATGCTCCCCCGTTCCCACTTGTATGAAGAAGCTATAACTATTTTACAACTGCACCATGTTCATTTAACCTTTAGAAGCCAAATCACATTAGCCAATTGTAATCAAATCCAACTAAAATCAACTTAATACAACCATCTAATCCAACTTTTATGTCTAAAGGTATTAGATTATAACAAAGCCGACTCTCACTAAAGAATCACACCATTGCTTCTAGATCAAATAAAACATCAAATGAGTAAAGAAAGTCACGCCGATGTTGGGGGGCAGGGGTGGTGGTGGTGGGGTGGCCGGCGTAGGCCCCACCCAATAAGTTCTTTCGACTCCCAAACAAGAAAAGCACTTAACTTTAAGGTCGCCTGCAATATTTTATTCTAATCTTACACTCACCTCTGCTTCTATTTTAATCTTACTCCACAAACTTTTCAGCTTTTTCTTTTTTTCGTCATGTCTTAATTTGTTCCACTTGTCTCTCTTCCCATTTTTCACCCCTCGTATATATATAGTACTTCATCCCAACCACTCTATATCACCACCAAGCCAAATCAAATTCAATTTCAAATTCCCTTGATTCCTTCTAGCTATGGAGAAAGGTTTGGATGAAGAAAGATGGCTACTTGCACCAAATTCTACTACTAACTCGGTTAATGTAGAAACATACGAAAACCGAGATGAACACGAACACGAAGATGAAGAAGAAGAAGAAACACTCTCCTTGTGTGATCTCCCACAAGGCCAAGAATCAAGCAAAGCCGAAAAACAAAGCAATGCGATCGAAATACAAGAAGACTTCAACTTCTGCCGCTCGTTCTCGTCCAAATCCGAAATGTGCACAGCTGATGAAGTCTTTTTCAAAGGTCAGATTCTGCCGCTACGTCACTCTGTAAGTTCCGAAAAGGGTCTGCTTAAACACTCGGTTTCAAGATCAGAGTCAGCTGATGGGTTGTTTTCCAGCAGAAGCAGTAGTATCAACAGCAGCCACCAGTCGTCGAGCAGCGGCAGCTCGGTTGCGACGAGGCTGCGCCATCCGAAACCGCCTAGGAACCGGTTCCATTCGCACCCTAGTCCTTCGCCCCGGATCCATAAGCCGGGGGTTTTGAATTTGAATTTGAATTCGAGTTCTAACCCTAGTTATGGAAATAATGTTAATAAGTCGTCGTTGTGGAGTATTTTTCGGGTCGGGTTAGTCACTCCCCCGCCAGAAATCGCGTTTCAGGATTTGAAAACGCGGTTTCCTAGTAAGAGGAGCAATAGCAAGAACAGTACGAATAGTAGCGGGAGTGCAAATGCGAGCGAGAAGAAAAAGAAGAAGAAGCGTGTTTTGTTCGGGTACTCCGGATGTAAGTGTGCAGCTGATGCAATCGACACAATTCCATCGAAAACTGTGCTGATGAAGAGCGGGAGCGAAAATTCTTCAAAAGTTATGAAGCAGAGGGAGGGGAAGAAGGAAATGTCGCACCATCGAACGTTTGAATGGTTGAAGCAGCTTTCCCTAGAGGCAGCAGCTGCTAATGATGATTAGTGGCGTGATTAGTGATGTTGATTGCACAGCGGTAGCATGCGTATCTTTTTTGTATTGATTTTAACTTGTCTTTTGTTACGTGCCTTATATTCTTAATTAACTTTCACTTTGTACTAAATTCCACTAATCTTTTTTTGTAAGTAGTTTGTAATGATTGTTTATGAATTGTGCATGTCTAGGCCAATCATTTGACCACTGTATATTACTGCCATGTTAATAATCGTGTTTTGTTACTTTAATAATTGTAAGGACAATTTCCGGGTAAGCCAATGACAAATTACAAGTATTCTTGCTTAGGTGAGCTAAAGAGGCATAATTTGAAAGGCCATTTGTTTGACATCAATTCGATTTTAAATTATATTGTAGTATATTTTTTAGAAATAGTTAACTAACAAAAGTATATTATAAATGTAATAAATGTAGACAAAATTTGTTTTAAAAATCCTATGAAAGCACGGTTTGTTTGTTTTTTTAAGATACAATATTTTTTTTATTATATAATGTTTGGCGTTACACAAACTTATTATCGATAAATTTCTAGTGATATTCCTGAAGTCTTTCAAAAAAGCCAAAGAAAAAAAAAAAAAAAAAAAAGAAGAAGTGATATTCTTGAAGTTGACAACGTTCCAACCAATATCTCCATCCTTTTCAATGTGAAAAATAAAATAAGTAGAAATTTAATGTATTTTAGGCTCCAAATGAAAAAAAAAAACTTTTCCCACAACATAGTACTACTATCCTTCAAAAAATGTTTAATATATTTAGATCCCTATAATTTCAACAACAATTACTTGTTATTTTATTGATATATGGAGGGAATAATATAGATACTCCTTCCGCCCCAAAACAATTGTATCATTTTGTCATTTTGAACGTTTTGTTAGAGTTTCACCGATTTTATTTCTTTGACATATTGAAACATGTTAATAGTAATAATTTTATAATATATTAATGTACCTTATAAGCTACATGTCCACTAATAAATTAAATAACACTAACAATATAATTTCATATTTAACTCTTCTCCCTATATTTTACTTTACGCCAAAACATTTGGTGCAATTAGTTTGGCGATGGACCCCTATCGGCCGAGCCCAGTCCAAGCCCAAGGAGGAGCGTCCGAGGCCGCACGCCGCATCCCAACTACCCGGGCCTTACCATCGGCGGCCGCTAGGGCATAGTAGTATTAGGGTTTTACTTCTTTTTGTGCTTTCCAGTATATATTTTCCAGAACATTCTGTTAGTTGGATTTAGCCCGTTATTATTTCTTGTTCGCTAAGTTAGGTTACTTTTCCATTCCTTTAAATACCTATGTAAGACTTCATTATTTTTCATTCCAGTCAATAAACTCGTGGGTTCATCTCTAGATTGCGGCGTTGTGCCTTATTATACCTTGTGACAGGGGGAGATTGTTCAACTACACCGTTGTTACTGGGGAGATAGTATCAAGAAGGAAGACTACAACTAGTGGCTTTCTTCGCCTAACCGTGATCGCGTTAGGAGAAATAGTTACTTTTGCAGCAATCTAGGTAATTCTTTGGTTTACCTTTATTTCGATTTCCTGTCTTGCTACGTATCCATCATCATTTGGGCGCAGGTACTACATGTTAATGTTATTGTATGGATATATGGAGGAAGTAATAGTGTATAGTACTTATCTAATTTTTTTTATTTGTTTTAGTTATCTAATCCAGATGTTTTGGGGACGGGGATCGATATATACTGTGGTGGCCAGGAGCTATATTCCTCTCTGTGGCATTGAAGATTCTAGAAGTAGTAGTTGGCACTACCAGATTTTAATGATGAGTTTCTTATCGAAACTGATGCATCTGGCTTTGGCATTGGAGCAGTGCTCTCCCAACAAGGGCAACCCATAGCCTATATCAGCAAGGGACTCAGTGATACAAAAAAGGCGCGTGGTCTATCTATGAGAAGGAGATGCTCGCAATCTTGGAAGTTGTACGATGTTGGCGACCATACCTTCTGGGGCGTCGTTTCAAGATTTGTACGGATCAGAGGAGCCTCCGGTTTCTTTTGGAACAACGTATCACCACACCTGAACAGCAAAAATGGATCGCCAAACTACTCGGGTTCGACTATGAGATCATTTACCGACCGGGACGCGAGAATAGTGCAGCCGATGCCTTATCTCGGCGAGAGAATGATGAATCTCTCTCCACATTAACCTCCCCGCACGTAGGGATCTGGCAGGACATCGCCAACGCTACCAAGGAGGATGAGGAACTCAAGGTCATCCTGCAACAACTCACAACAGGACAAACAAACGCGGATGGATGGGAACTGCGTCATGGGTGCCTCGCACGCAATGGAAGGATTCGTGTACCTGACGGGCCTCTACGCGACCAACTGCGACAAGAATTCCATTCGTCTATTCTCGGTGGGCACTCCGGCATCCTCCGCACCTACCATCGCTTAGCACGGTTGTTCGACTGGCCAGGAATGAAAGCACACGTGGCGAAACATGTTCAAGACTGCGATGCCTATCACCGTTGCAAGAGTGATAGTCAAGCACCCGCCGGGTTACTCCACCCCTTGACTATCCCTGATCAGGTATGGACTGATATCTCCATGGACTTTATCACAGGCTTTCCGCGTTCTAATGGCAAAGACATGATTATGGTAGTTGTTGATAGACTGTCCAAATATGCCCACTTTATTGCTATGAGTCATCCATACACTGCCTGTAACGACCCGGCCACTAATGGGCCGAGACCCGGCCCGTTGGGCCGGCGAGGTTACTCTTGGGCGCTCTCCGGGGTGATATGTTGGCCCCAAAGACCAACACGTGTTTTAATCCGCGCACTTTGTCCTCACTCCTGCGCGCACTGGGAACTTCTCAGTGGGTCACCCATCCTAGAATTGCTCCAGAGCAAGCACGCTTAACTCTGAAGTTCTTCTAGGTGGATTCCCGAAAAGAAAGGTGCACCTTGTTGACATGAGTAGCGTTCTCAACCCCTTTTAAGCCTCTAAAATTTATGGGGCGTTACACTGCCAAAGGTGTCGCTGATTTGTTTGTTAGACACATAGTTCGACTCCATGGCATCCCCAAGACCATTGTGTCTGATCGTGACCGGGTCTTTACTAGTGCTTTCTGGCGAGAGCTTTTCCGCCTCCAAGGCACCAAACTGAATATGAGTACGACATACCACCCCCAATCGGACGGACAGACTGAAGTTGTGAATCGTAGCCTGGAGCAATACCTCGTTGTTACGCTTACCACCAACCAAAGCATTGGGAGCAGTATTTGCCATGGCCGAGTACTGGTACAAAACCACTTACAACAAATCCATCGACATGAATCCGTTTGAAATCGTCTACGGTCGCCCAACTCTTGCAATCCCAACACATGAGAAATGATCCACTAAGGCCGACACCAAACGCCGTCTTGAGGAATTCGAAGTAGGGGACTGGGTCTACCTGAAGCTCCAACCTTACCGTCAGCAGTCCGTGCTAAAACGCGCCTACCGGAAGTTGACCAGCAAGTATTTTGGTCCGTACCAGATACAGGATCGCATCAACAACGTTTCCTATAAACTTGCCATGCCTGTTGACGCACTCGTTAATCCAGTCTTTCTTGTCTGCTTGCTTCGCCGTCGGATTGGCGATTCGGATCCCTGTACACCAACTTTACCACCATATGATGCGGATGGGCTACCTCTTCTCGAGCCAGCTGCTGTTTTGGAATACCAATGGGAGAAACGCCACGACAAGGAGGTTCGCGTTGCTTTGGTACACTGGAAGAATTTGGATCCCGCCGACGCTACTTCGGAACTTGTGGACGTGTTGCGCAACCAGTTTCCTGACTTGAACCTTGAGGACAAGGTTCCTTTCCTAGCGACGGGTGATGATGGACCCCATGATGGACCCCCATCGGCCGAGCCCAGTCCAAGCCCAAGGAGGAGCGTCCGAGGCCGCAAGCCGCATCCCAACTACCCGGGCCTTACCATCGGCGGCCGCTAGGGCATAGTAGTATTAGGGTTTTACTTCTTTTTGTGCTTTTCAGTATTTTCCAGAACATTCTGTTAGTTGGGCTTAGCCCGTTATTATTTCTTGTTCGCTAAGTTAGGTTACTTTTTCATTCCTTTAAATACCCATGTAAGACTTCATTATTTTTCATTCCAGTCAATAAACTCGTGAGTTCATCTCTAGATTGCGGCGTTGTGTCTTGTTATACCTTGCGACAGGGGGAGATTGTTCAACTACACCGTTGTTACGGGGGAGGTAGTAGCAAGAAGGAAGACTACTCCTTAGTGGCTTTCTTCGCCTAACCGTGATCGCGTTAGGAGAAATAATTACTTTTACAGTAAATCAGGTAATTCTTTGTTTTACCTTTATTTCGATTTCCTGTCTTGCTACGTATCCATCATCATTTGGGCGTAGGTACTACATGTTAATGTTATTGTATTGATATATGGAGGAAGTAATAGTGTATAGTACTTATCTAATTTTTTTTATTTTTTTTAGTTATCTAAACCAGATGTTTTGGGGACGGGGATCGATATATACTGTGGTGGCTAGGAGCTATCTTCCTCTCTGTCGCATTGAAGATTCTAGAAGTAGTAGTTTACAAACATAAAATGATAATCTCCTTTGACATGAAATCTAACACTTGATCACCATAAGAATTTGATAGAATTACAAATAAACTTTTGAGGTGGTGGAGTGAAAAGAGATAATTATAGAAATAATTTTGGGTTGAATGGGAAAGGTTTGTACTCGTAAGGAGAATGGGGGCATCGGGATCAAAATTTTAAAATCCTTCAATTTGGCATTTTTAGAGAGATGAGCATCGAGGGTGATGAAAGGAAGGGATGAGCTCAGGTTAAAGATGATTGAAGTATGTAGCATGGAGGGAGAACGTGGATATAGTCCTTAAAGGGAGAAGGAAATCAAGTATATAGTTGGATTGGTGGAGAAACATTTTAATTTTAATTTCGGTACACTACAAAAAATTCGTCATTTACCGACGGATAAAATGACGGATTTTATCCGTCGGTAAATACCGACGGATCGGTGTCTCTTAGCGACGGATGACGGATAACGAACAAAGTTGACCACTATTTAATTCGTCATCCGTCGCTAAAAGATTTCTATCCGTAGGTATTTTAGCGACGGATAAGTTATCCGTCGCTAAATATTAAAACTAAATTAAAAATAAAAAATAAAATTACGCTTACCGACGGATAAGCTTATCCGTCGGTAAGCTCTAATATACCGGCGGCGAAGGAGTTGCAGAACGCCATTTTTCTGCTTCTCCTTACTTCTTCTTCTCGTTTTTCTATCTTCTCATCTCCATTTCTCATTCAAAACTTCACCATTTTCATCCATTTTGGTAGCAAATTGAAGCTTATTGCACAAGGAACAAGGAACAACCTTCAATTCGAATTTTTTTTGTCAATTTGTGCAAAATCAAAGGTATGAACTTTAACCCTTATTTGATTTTTAATTTGGGAATTATCCAATTGTTGGTTAAATTGTCAAATGTATGTTACATAGTAGTTGATACAAGTATATTTTGCTTAATGTGTAGTTGATTATTGTTAAAATTGAGTAATGAATCGATTTTGGAATTTTATTAATTTGGGGATTTCTTAAATTATGGAAATGTATGTTAGTATTAAGTAGATATTAGTTGTTATAGTTGAATGTTAGTTTTGGGTTATGTTAATTTGAGTTTGTTAATTAAAATCGAGACTTAGATCAATTTAGGGATTTTTTTAGTTTTGTATTTAATCGAATTTAATGTTCCATAACTAGGTTATGTACTTATATAAGGTTAATTTTGTAGTTGAATACGATAAAATAGAGTAATTTATGAAAATCGAGACTTGTAGCTCAATTTGGGGGTTTTGAAATAAAGTGAAAATGGGTTCGAGATGATGATATGATGATGATGTTAGGTTAGAGATGATGTTCATATGGTTGTTGTTGACAATGCTAGGCTAGAGATGATAATGTTTTATATTGATAATGCTTTATATTGTACGTGCATATTTCATATCATCATACTAACCTTGATATTGTTTTATTTGCAGATGCCGAAACCTAGGTGCAACTACATTCCACCCGAGTTACGAGTTCCTGGAGCCCCAGGGTACGAGCAGGGTGTAGTTCCACCCATCATTGGATTATCGGAGGGGAGTAGCTCCTCATCGTCAACTAGGAAGAAGAAGGCTAAGTTTGACCCATTTTCGAACCTACCTGCTGATGGTTGTCCATACGAGACGCCGACCCTGGGTGCCATGTATAAGGGGAAGCCTGTTCTGTTCCCTAACGGGAAAGCTGCGTAAGTACACTTTTCTGTTGTTTAGTTTATTGTTTAACTTGTGACATATTACGTATACTTTATTATGCTTATTCATTCTTATTTGTATTTAACAATCATAATAGGTTTTACCCTGCATCTGCCCATTCGAAGATCGGTGACATCATCAACTCTAGGTTCATCGCTCCAACACCATCTGAGGACCGTGGTGGGGAGAAGTGGTCAAGGCTGCCTGACCATGTCATTGGCTTCTACTTCAATGAGCTGCGGGTATTGTAACAATCTTAAATGTTTAGTAAACGTTGTTTTATTTTTATTCTAAATTTACGTGAGTGGTATGTTAGCCACTATATTTGGGTGATATGTTAGTCACCATGTGTTAGTTGTTTTTTTAGGGCAATGTGAGTGGTATGTTAGTCACTATAT
Source organism: Plantago ovata (assembly GCA_028274465.1). Taxonomy (NCBI): domain Eukaryota; kingdom Viridiplantae; phylum Streptophyta; class Magnoliopsida; order Lamiales; family Plantaginaceae; genus Plantago; species Plantago ovata. The sequence continues at coordinate 35,771,836 of CM051457.1, forward strand.
TTGGGTGATATGTTAGTCACCATTGTGCTTACGTTGATCTTGTTCTTGTTGTATTGATTGTTGTGTCGTTCTAAATTGGTTGTTTTGGTGGTTAGAAACACTACTACTTGCCAAACGTGCTATTGAAGGAGCTTTGGTTTGTTTTCAACACTGTTGGTGCTCGTTGTTACCGAGACAAGGTCCACGACCTTAAGGAGTCTCGAGTGAGGCCTAGATTCATCCACGAAAGCGAGTGGCCTCTGTGGTTGGCTTACTGGAAGACACAGGATGCCGAGGACCTAGCAGATCAGAACAAGAAGAATCGAGCACGGGCGGACAGAAGCAGCTCCGGTGAAGACGAGGACTATTCGAAGCACCATCTCGGCACACAGTCTCAGGCCACTCGTGACCTCAATGCAGTAAGTTAACTTGTGCTTTACTCCAGTCACTTTCAATATTCTTAAAATTTTATTGTAAACACTGACACTTATTACTTTGCAAAATGAACAGAGGCTCACTGGACAAGGATGCTTGTCGTACTTGACCATGGTGAGAAATGCCAAGTTCAAGAACGGCGAGTGGACATGCAAGAAAGCCAAGAAACTGAATGTAAGTACATAAATGAGTACTTTGAGTTACTTGTACTGTATTTCTTTTTAAAAAGTTTCTATATGTATTGTAATATATCAACTCATGTATTGCTTAACTGCTTGTAGGAGGAGGTTGAGGCTTTTTACTTGGTTAAGATGGAAGAGAAGGGTGACATACTTACGATGGAGGAAGAGAACGCTGCCTTCCTCGAGGTGAACCCTCCTGGCCCTAAGTGGTCGATCTATGGCTTAGGGAACTTGGGACGTTCTCTTGCAGCTGAATCATTGCAGCGCTCATCCGGTTCTACCTCTAGCACAGATTCTCGAATGGCTGAGGAGATGGCAGCACTTAGGGCCGAGAATGCTAGGATGAAGAGCATTCAGGACACACTTGTGTCTCAGGTATATTCATTTGTATGCTAATATTATGTTGATATGTCATGTAGATGTATAACCACTTGTATGCTCATTTACATTGCTTGCATCTATCTTTCATATTCTTAACTACATCGATCATTACTTGTGTCAGGTGGAGACGCAGAATTTGGTGCTGAAGAAGATTCTGGAGAAGCATCCCATTGACATGGACCCGTTCGCAGAGGGAGCTGTGTTTCAGACCGGGGAGGGGAGCCCTGGTACGGCGGGGAGTGCGGGTTTGCAAGGCAGTTCTCATGCTCCTTCGGATTCTAGTCGTCGTCGTCCCTAGATTTCTACATTTTAGTTGGGCATTTGTAGTAAAACTTTCACATTTACATTTGTAGTAAACGTTTTTCTATTTTGAAGAATCGAATTTTATTGAATTTTATTTTCAATTCAAATTTAATGATTTTTAATTTTTAGTACGTAAATTTATATTATTAAACAGGTTGTTGTACAATTATCAAGAAAAGTAATAAAAAAATTTTTAAGAAAAAAAATATACCAACGGATAACTTTATCCGTCGGTAAGTATACCGACGGATAACGTTATCCGTCGGTAAACGTCACCGACGGATAAAGTTATCCGTCGGTCAGACGGATAAGGGCTGGTCAACGCCCATATTCGTCAGTCCGTCGGTATTATTCGTCGCTAAATTTAGCGACGAATAAGAAACGACGGTAAAGGCTTTACCGACGGATAAAATAGCGACGGGCTGTTTATCCGTCGGTAAGACGTTACCGACGGATCGGTACCCAGATACCGACGGATACCATCCGTCGGTAAATAATCCGGTTCTTGTGGTGGTAGGAGCTAGTGATTCATTTTTGAAGATCGAGTTGCATGAAACAAATTGTGATGGGAAAGATACCCTCTTTTTGGGTGAGGGGGGGGGGGATTGGCCTTGAAGGATTCCTTTTCGAGGCCCTTTAATTTGGATTGGAGGAAATATTGTTGGGTGATGGCAAGTCTTATGGTATGGAACTCTTTGAAACCTCTTTTGTATTTGGACGTGGTTGCATAGGTATTTGGGGTGAGTGCGGGGGGGGGGGGGGGGGGAGGCTTTTGGTTTGTTTTCTTCGTAAACTTAACTTGTGCTCGTGCAATCTCGTTCGCGTCTCAATGTGTGAATTGCACAACTATGTCTTCAAGTTGAGATACCATCCTAGCTCCTACTATCCAACAGAAGCCCCGCCCACAGCCGAACTGGGACATAGGTCCTACAAAAGCATTCAACAAAAAGAGTTGAATCAGTATATATAACAAGCCGAGTATAATTGTATTGTAAAGCATAAATTAAAGTTGTACGAAAGTCCCAAATTCAACCATGTTATTATTCATAATGCCTATATAAGCAGATAGAGCCAGTAAAAAGTTTCCTATCTGAAAGTGTGAAAGGATCTAACTTGAACATTATACTAAATGAATACTGCATTTTGTAGTCCAGTGTTGTTGTTGTTGTTGTTTTTTTTTTTTTTTTTCTAAAACGACAAGTATTATAACTACTCCTACACTACTATTATACAATATCCTAAACCACCTTGTATCTCCACACCTAAACCGCCTTATGTCTCCAGTGTTGTGATAACATGTAACATAACACCATTGTAGACTAAAGTAAACATGAGTACTTGAAAAATAAACAGCGAAAACTAAAAATAATACTCAGATATAAATTTTTTCTCAAGCAATATTTTTTTTGCTCTGTGCTCTATGGCAAAATTACTAGAATAAATGAGTTGTACAAAGGATTGTCAATCTAATTCTTCTAGCAAACACAAGTAAGGTAAAAACCGTAGACAAGTCTAAATCTCAAAATTAAGAAAACGTTCTAGCAAGGCTAAACTATAAAACTTGTGGAAATACTATAGAAAATTCTAAACTAATAGTCTGATGAACTCTTGATTTTTCCGTAGTTTGTGAAGTCGACCACATATACAGTGTTGAGATGAGTCTTGAGAATCTCCTTCACTTAGGCAATACGCGTCACGTACAATATTCTAATGATTGAGACATTATCACCAAGTTTCTGATAACAGTATCTTTCCTTGTCTTGATTACTCTTGAAAGATATGTTCTATTCTTCAAGCTCTTCTTATATTCTTTCCTTTCTTTGTCTTGACTTTTATACTCTCCAGATCTGCACATTACAAAAACCTAAAAACGTGGAACTACTTATGTTAATAATAAGAAAAGGCAAAATCAATACAAATAACAAGTGTTCCAAGAAATGTGCATTACTGTTTCGCTTAGTGTTGACACAACACCAAAGTGTTGTTGTCACAAGACCATACCGTTTAGACAACACTAGTTACAACATCACATTCTTGACACTTACACTATTTTTACAACATCACATTCTTGACACTTACACTATTTTTATGCCAGTTTTGTGGCATACACTATTTTTATGCCAGTTTTGTGGCATTTAGTAGCTCTCCCTTGGGCACTTTCTGTTAGGTGTTGGATGTCCTCTGGTTCTCGGACGCTTGTAACTTTGTTTTGAGAATTACTCATCTTCCTTTTTAATTAATAATAGTTTTTACCCGTTAAAAAGCAATTAAAAAATATTAGTTGAACTTAATTCGACAAGTATAAGAAATTAATAGCTTCTATGGTAGTTAGTAGTCAGTATCAAAATAGTGACATCTCTCAGAATGTCTTGATGAATGATAACAACATACTTTTCTTGGGCATTTAATTAATTTATGCATTCTTAACTTTATCAATTCTATTATCTATTTTGTATTTAAAGAGTAGTAAATATAACATTTCACCAGTACTATATATATTATGATTTCCTTGAAAATTTTAATGGTAAAAATGGATTATCTTTGGAATGCATTTTCTTAATTTGTTGCCTTGTTGATATGTTAGATTATATTTTTCAAATCCGAGCTTGTCTTCATAGAACCAAGAGTAGCTTGCCGAGCCCATATATAGTCCAGGAGTCGTGTCGGTCCCATTATCGTTCTTGCATATGTACATCATTTTTCATGGGGAAGAAAAAAAGAGAGAGATACACATAGTACATGGAATTATAATATTGGATCCAATCAAATAGTAATATCATATGTGTATCGATTTTGAAATACTTGATTGGTATGATAAATAGTGTGGTAGCTAGTGGGTGACTATCATGACAAATGTGTGAGCTCTTTATTATTAAATGTTGTAATTGTTAATATTATTATTGTGTTTCCTTTAATTTCATTTTGATGGTGAAAGCTCCATTTGAGCACTGCCATGAAGCACGAGACAGACGGGTAAAAAGGAACCAGAGAACAAAATATGCATGCATCAATATTCAATACGTCATCGTCATCATATTAAATGGGAAAATAGTAGGGGCAATTACACAAACATGTACAAATGGAATCCCAGGTCACTCACTATGGCCAGTTTGTTTTGTCCTTCGTTATTATTGGCTAGCTCTTTCCAAATGTGCTCCTATGTATACAGTATACTATTGGTACTTCTCCGGAAAAATTGCAGGTCCCCTAACTAGACATTTCACGCAAATATAGCACGAAGTAATTTTAAAAATGCAAATACGGTACGAAGTAATTTTAAAAATGCAAATACGGTCCCTCCACACTTCAATATACGAATGAGGATGAATTATGAAGAATTAAGACGAATTAGAATGAATTAGGGTGAATTAGACGGTGACATGGATGATGAACTGGATAATAATATTTAAAAAAAAAGAAGAAAAAAAGAAAAAAAAAAAAAAGAAAAATTAAAACACATCTGAGCTCCAGAACGGAGCTTTTCAAGCTAAGAGCTCCACCATGCCAGAGCTCAAACTCCAGATCGGAGCTTTTAGAAGCTTTGATCGTGAGTTTCTTCCAATGGCGGAGCCGTAAATTACAGCTCTGCCAATTTTGGAAAGCTCCCATGGCGGAGATGTAAATCTCCTCCATGTGAGCTTTGAAAAGAGCTCCAGATCATAGCTTGTAAAAGCTCCGCTCTGCTCCGGCCATGGACGACTGAGTTGAAGGATAATCTGATTTTTTTTTTTTTTTAAATTTGTTCTTAATTTTTATTTTTTTACTAATTTGTTTCCATCTCAAATGCCAAATAACTCTCCACATATGTACATACGTATAAATACATGACTTTATATGCCTTAGGGACCAAATTTGCAATTTTTTAAAATCAGTTGGGACCAGTTTCGCGTGGGATGTCCTGTTAGGGGACCAAATAAGCAATTTTCCCATAATTCTCCAGTCACCAAGTGTTTGTTGCATGCGACTACTATCTCAATTCATTAGATCAATACTTATGATTCGAGGCTTAAATGGAGAAGCCCCAAAAGAAGTCTATTTCAAATTGAAGACTCCAATGGTTTAGTCTTAATTGAGTCTTCTTTTTGTGGCCCCCATATACCACATTGATATGGGGAAAAGAGGACCACCCCATCCGACCCCCCACCCATGTACCAAGAGCCACAAGTCTACACAATCCCTCCCTCGAAGGGGACAAGGGTAGCTATATAATCCCTCCCTCAAAATGGACAAGGATAGCCGCGTATTACGCACCCTGCCGCCAAAAGCATAGGACGGAGGACCCCCTTGAAGGACATGGGCTGACACACAGTACATCTTACTGACCCATATGTCGCATTGTCCAGACAAAGGAAACACGCCACCATAGCGGGACCCACTTCGTATCCTCTCTCTCTATATATATATGTCCCCATTTATTACACTCAACACACATTAATTCCACACCATAATGATGATGATACATCTATTTCCATTCACCTTGAACAAGGGAACGGTCTAACTGAGGTAGGTCATCTTCCATTCCCATCCCTTAACTCCTCCCCCATTCACTGTAGGTACCGGAGTCCCGCCCTTCAAATACTCAAGCTGTACGCTCCCACGGATTGAGAGATGGTGGAGTAGACCTTGAAACGGTTTTTATCCTCATCATCTTGGCGCCGTCTGTGGGAAACTCCGAGACAAAAAGCCATGGTGAAGCGGAAGCCACAGGGAGCCACCACCAAAGACAAAGAGCCAGTGACCAAGACGATGGAAGAATCTACCCGTAACACCGTTGAAGAATTGGAAGACGATGAAATCCCGACGGATGAACTGAACCCCACCTCTCCTCAGTCAGGGGAGGAATCCAGATAGAGTCTTGGACGGCCGGAACCGAGACAAGAGCCCCAAATCTTAATTACAGAAAGCCGGCTCCAAGATATGATGAAGTCAGTTTGTGAAACCTACAATAAAAACTCAGATAACACTCGAGAAAAGACCCCAAAGGAGCACATCCATCCAAAGAAAACCACTTAATGAGTCGACAGGGCGAAGTCGAGAACGGGGCCGCACCCACACTCAACAAAGCAGCGAAAGAACGCCCACCGATAGTTCGATAGTGACACCCCGAGACCGGCGTAGGGAACCAGAAAAAAGAACGCTTTCGAGTGGAGAAAAGACCCAGCCAGAAATCTATGCACACAATTCCCAAGGATGACGTATGCCCCTCAGAGGGAGAAACATCGGACCCCGAACGGGACACCCTCGAAAAGAAAATGAGGAAGTACGAAAATCTCCTCAAGGAACACGATAGGAAGAAAGCGAACCCCAAAGATAAACGACCCACCCATGATGTAGATCATTGGAGAAGGGAAGACGAACGAGAGGACCGTATCTATGGGCACACCAGAGGACGACCTACCCAAAAAATAGGTTTCGTCCCCAATCCAGTTCCGACGAGACTAATGAGTCATTCGATCCCCCACCCCCCCCCCCGAACGAAGAGTCCCGCAAAATCTCCCAAGATATGCAGGGGACACATGCCCCCACGAACACAGGGTGCAATACGACAACATGATGCAGATGTACGGTCATGATGAAAAAGGCATGGTGATCGCTTTTCCTGGAACCCTCGAGGGGGTAGCAACCGAGTGGTACTACAACATGCCAACCGGGTCCATTCGATCCTACACGGACCTTGTTCATGATTTCCTTGGACACTTCACTGATTACAAGAAATCTCGACAATCCAGCAACTGTTTGCAAGACATCGTCCAAAAAAAGGATGAGCCGCTTCGACGATGGTGGCAGCGATTCAACGCCGTGGCGTTGAAAGTAGACGACCACCCCATGCATTTTCGAAGGCAAGCTATTTTTACAAACACCCGAAACAGAGGATTGGCATCATAGATCTCAAGAGAAATGCCCGAGACAGCAGATGGGCTATCCAACATTGTGAACAAGTACATAGAAGAAGAGATGATGAACAAGGAAGCTAAACTTGCTTTCAACACTTCCCCCCGTTCAGAAAAGGAGAAATCGCCTAAAAAGGAACAAGACGCCCCGTCGAGGGACTTCAAAGGAGATGATTATGGGAATAGGAGGCTACCCAGGCAGAATCCAAGGCGGGTAAGATACCCCTAAAAGAAGGTTTTCTCTGTTATCGTAAAAGAACCTTTCGTACGATGGCCTCGAAGGCACAAAGAGACAAATACCACCAAGAACTCAGATGAATATTGCATGTTCCACAAACAAAAAGGTCATGCCACGGATCGATGTATAGAACTCACTGCCGAGCTAGACTGGATCGTGTCCCAGGTATACGCTCAAGAATACACAGACTCCGATGGCAACCTCCTAATTCGACTCGTTGAAAAGCGTAAGTCCGAAGTGGTTCGACCCCCGTTACCCATGCAGTCCGCCGTCTTCCAGGAATCACGAGAAAATCATTCCAAGTTTAACAACGGGAACGACCCCATTTACAAAGAGATCCGGTATATCGTTGGGGGGGCCTACGGGGGGCGACTCCCGGAAGGAAAGGGACCGAACAACATGAAGGATGTGCAATGCATACACCGAGGGATCCCCCGCCTTCAACGTAGGAAGCTTAGAAGTCCACTCCCACGCGCTATTTTTCGACGATACAGACATCCCTCGTCCAAGTACCACCCGAAACCAAGATCCCAACTTCCCTCTCGTCATTTCGATGACGGTCTTTGGATTCCCCGTGAGGAAGGTCCTGGTAGATACGGAGAGTTCCGTGAATCTGATCACCACCGCCACCCTAAGAAAGATGGGCATAGAAGGGAAGGGCATGTCAAAGGTTTCGAATGAGCTCTCTGGTTTTGGTGGAGCGGTGGTCAAGCCCCAGGGGTCCATTTGGATCCTCACTTCCCTTGATACCAAGCCCGCAAGAATGACGTACCACTGCTAGTATATTTTCATCGATGCACCCATGGGCTACAACGTCCTATTCGGACGTCCCAGACTCAACCAATTTCAAGCCGTAGCCTCCACTTACCATCTCAAGTTAAAATTCCCAACCGAGAAAGGAGTGGGAGAAGTATGTTGGGATCCAAAGGAAGCATGAGAATGCTACTGCGCATCAACCTGTCCCGAAAATCCCAAACCCGAATCCATCGATCCTGTCGTTGAAAACAACAATCCGTCGAAAAGGCAATGCATGGTCGTAGGAGAAGAGCTCTTTGACTTCCCCATCGACCAGTCCGAAGGAGAATGACTAGCTCCATGTTCTGAAGTCAAAGATCTTCCGCTCTTTGAAGGAGATGATAGACGAACTACCAAAATCGCTGCCGACCTACCTGAGGAACTCGAATTAGCCCTCTCCTTTTCCTCTAGAAAAATTCAGACGTTTTCGCATGGGGGACCACCGACCTCCGAGGTATTAGCCCCCAATTCATGGTCCACAGGCTCAATGTCAACCCCAAGGCAAATCCAATCAGCCAGATGCAGAGAAATTTTAGCTGGGAGAAGAACTTGATAATTGATTAAGAAATATCAAAGATCCTCAGGGCAGGGGACATCAGACCCACAAATTTCTCTGATTGGTTATGTAACGTTGTGCTCGTTAGTAAGGGCAAATGCAAATGGAGGATGTTGATGAACTAGAATTCGTCAGATTCAATTAATCAAATAAATTTATTTTTTAGCCAATGGCAATTCACAACTACAACGAAAACCGTAGTGTAGCAGTAAAATAACCTCGAGTGTCGATCTCTAAGGACTATAACTAGCTTTATCTAATTTAACTTAAACTATAAAATCAACAGACGACTTAGCACAGGTTTTTCTTATCAAGATAATGGAAATTAGTGATAGTATGATCATTCAAAGCATAGCAGGTTAATAATCATGCATGAAGTACCCGATCGTTTTGCATAGAGATCTAAGATCATGAATTGTCCAATGTGTTCCGTTTTATTCAACACTACGAAGATAGAGGGCTTAGATAGATCAAAGAAATAAAACAATAACTCAAAGTTTGATTCGCATTACCGCCATCATGCATAATTAATAACCCTTCGCTAATAAATCACATACTATCACCAACGATAGATTTAGCTACTCATAGGTGTCATGCAATCAACAGAAATCATAGCAAGATTGAATGAAAACATGTTAAAAGATATAAATATAAATAGAAAAATCGTGAGATACAATGTTACCGAAGGTTGTCAATCTCCGAAGAATCGCGATCTCACAAGCTCCAAATTGATAAGAAAAATTATCTCCTATGCTAAGAATTCCCAGAACAGGCTCTGAAGAATTACTACCTAAAACTAATGAGAAAGGTATGAAAAAAGGTCTGAGAAAGTATGAAAAAACGTAGAGAAACAACAACTATATATAGGAGTTCGGCAAGCGTGGGGGAGTCGCCCCACACACCGGGCGAACCGATTGGTGTGGGGCGAACCGCCCCATATCCCGGGCGAATCGCCCGGAGCTCCAGGCGGCGAGAGACGCAGTTTTGACGCGTTTTTGGATTTCTTTTCCTTTTCGGAATCGGTTTTTGCCTTCTAGTGACCTTTAAGCCTTCAAACTCGAGCCCTAGACTTCAAATCCCATCCGGAATCTTCTAGATACTCCAAAAATGTCCTCGGAATACTGATTCTTTGTTCTCTTCAATATAATTGCCCGGAAAACCACGTTTTTCACCTAAAACCTGTAAAATACAAACTAAAGGGAAACGTGACACTATTCTAATAAAATACACTATAATATAGCTAAATTAACATAGAAGATAGCAAAAATAGGTGAAAAAATACTCGAATGAAGGTGTAAAATACACGTTCATCAGATGTGCAACGACTTCACGGACCTCAACAGGCATTGCCCTCGAGACCCATACCCACTACCACAGATCGACCAACAAGTCGATTCGACCGCATGGGCCGAACGATTAAGCTTCATGGATGCCTTCCAAGGTTACTACCAAGTCCCCATGGCCCGAGAAGATGTCGACAAGACCGCGTTCGTCACACACTCCGACGTATACTCATTTCGGGTTATGCCATTCGGGTTAAGAAATGCAGGGGAAACATACTAACGCTTGGTCAACATGATGTTCGAAGGTGATATCGGATCGACTATGGACGTGTATGTCGACGACATGCTCGTAAAGAGCCTCGAAGCAAAAGATCATGTTCGAAATTTAGGAAGATGTTTCGAGATCTTGAGAAAGTTCGGGATGAAACTCAACCCCTCCAAGTGCACGTTCGACGGAGTCAAAGGTGGGAAGTTCTTGGGTTACATGGTAACCCAGAGGGGGATCGACGCCAATCCCGACAAGATCAAATCCATATTAGATTTCCCAAGTCCGAGGAACATCAACGAAGACCAAAAGCTCGTAGCCGGATCATCGCCCTCAGTCATTTCATTTCTAGATCAGCCTCCCTTTCTTCAAAGTCTTGAGGAATAGCAAAAATTTCGACTGGAGTGAATATAGCGAAAAGGCCCTATCAGACCTGAAGGACCATTTGGCCCGACCCCCCTACTCTCGAAACCAAAGGAGGGGGACGTACTCTACCTTCATGTCGCAGTTTCCAAGAAAGTGATCAGCTCAGTACTATTCAAGATCGAAGATAATCTCCACCAACCCATCTACTAACTAAGCAAGGTCCTCACCAAAGCAGAGATAAACTATTTAGAGATAGAAAAACTCGCCTATTGCGTAGTGCTCGAGTCGAGACGACTGCGACCCTATTTCCAAGCGCATGAAGTGGTGGTCCTCACTTCACAGCCCCTTAAAAGAATATTAGGGAAGCCGGATCTATCAGGAAGACTGGTTCGATGGTCCATCGAACTCATGAAACACGCTATTGAATTCCAAACACCCCGGTCGAAACAAGCTCAAGTGGTGGCAGATTTTTTTCTTAGGGGTCAAAGAAGAAGCGTACATGATATTCACTATGGAAGAATCTCTCAAAGGAGAAAATCTGGAACCTAGGTGGGAGATATACGTCGATGGGTCCTCCACTCGAGGACAAGGGGGAGTGGGCATCCATATGACCGACCCCATAGGAACAGAACTAGACTTCGCGATTCGACTAGCCTTCCCAGTTACAAACAATGAAGCCGAGTACGAAGTTGTCCTCATAGGCCTCCGACTCTCCCTCGAAGGAGGGGCAAAGCATGTACACCTACGTACAGATTGACAACTGGTGGCCCAACAACACACGGGTGCGTTCAAAGCTAAAGAGGAGCCCATGAAGCTCTATCTGGCAGAACTCAAAAAGATGGTCTCGAAATTTGACAGTGTCGAGATATCACAAATACCTCGAACACTCAACAAAGTCGCAGACGGGCTCGCGAGATTCGGAAGCTCATCCCAAACAATAGCTACCCGACAGGTACACATCAACCCCCCCCCCCCCCCCCCATAATGATTTGTGGAGAACGAATCATTACCATTAAAATCCCCAACTTTCGCCATCTTTGTTCACAGGTCACCCGAATGACGGTCCAACGATCAACGATTGGGAACAATAGGCTCAAGAGACAAAGAGGTCTCGAAGTGAATACCCTGGATGATGCCGAATGGCTAACAGACATCAAGGTAAAAATCCATACAAAATTCAAACTGATCACCACTAAAAAACGATCACTCGAACGAACAAATTTTCAAGCCACTTTCTCAAACTTTCCTATCTTGAAGCTCTACAAACAAGGGATCGTACCCACTGACAAAGCGGAAGCTCGAAGGCATCGACGCAGGGTGCAATATTTCCTTTGGGATGGTTCGAACCTATATAAGCGATCAACGGATGGCCCCCACTTGAAGTGTGTCAACAAAGAAGAAGCCCAAACGGTCCTAGAAGAAGTACACGGAGGAAGCTGCGGAAACCACTCCGGGGGAAGAGCCCTGGCACAAAAAGTACGACGACAAGGATTCTATTGGCCAAACATCATCAAGGACTCGAAAGCAAGATTTAGAAAATGCGACCAGTGCCAAAGATTTGCTCGAAACAGCAACGCCCCCGGGGAGCCCATGACGCCTATCCCCATTTCATGCCCTTTCGACAGGTGGGGATAGATATAGCCGGAAAACTCTCCACTTCCACCAATCAAAAGAAGTTTCTCATTGTTGCAGTTGAATATTTCTCCAAGTGGGTTGATGCCAAGAGAAAGGAAACCATAATTAGGATCTTAAGATATCAAGCCCTAATGACAAAGGATTATAACAAAAATTTGGTTCGACGAGATCTGAACGTTGGAGACTTGGTGCTGGAAAAAGCTGACATTCTAGAAAAAGTAGGCGAATTCCAAGAGCCCTGGAAAGGCCCGTTTCGAGTGACTAGAGTCCTATCTGGGGGTTCGTATCGGCTCGAAGACATGGAAGGCCACGCTTTGCAACGACCCTGGAACATCCACAACCTGAGAAGATACTACGCATGAAGAATCATCAGAAAATCAACTTTTGTTTACATTTTGTAAGCCCCCCTATCAAACCACCCCACAAGGGTCGTCACTGAGGGAAGGGGGCACCAGTCTTTGTAAACACTCCTCACATACCACCCTCAACGGGGTCGTCAATGAAAGAGGGGGGTAGACCAACTTTATGAACGAATGTGCCCAAGTCTTAAAAATTCACGACCAAAAGGAGGCTAGAACTCGACTTTCCAATTCGGTTTTCGACGAAAGACCATCGAAAGATCAAAGTATCCTCTCCGTATCGAACACCTTGGAGTCTGCTCGAAAAGATGTCACTTCAACGGAATGACAATCTTTCGACGCATTCTCTAACCTCGAAACAAATGTTCTAGAGATGAGAGTTAGCAATTTCACGGGGATAATCGACGGATTATACCTCGTCTAAATATGCGCTCGAAAGGATAATTACCCTACAGAAAAATCCAAACCACCTTTTATCGACGGTTTCCAAGACACACGACGAAAGGGGTCATACTAGGTTGTGTACTTGTCGACAAAACAGGTCAGAACATCAACAAAACAAAACAAAAGCAAAACGAAGATACCAATTTGAAATCTATAAGCATCAAAAGTACAAATTTCCATGAACAAAAGAAGGCAAAAGGATATCACCCATCTCGATAGGGGATTCGAATAGGCCATCCAAAACTTACAAGTGGCCCCTTAACGAATCCCCCTCGGAGCACTTGCCGGTTCGAAATAAATCCAAAATAGAGTACCCAGGCGATAAATAAAATTTGTTCGAATTACAGTTTTCACCCCGTATACCGGGCCTTCATCAAAATAAAAACTGAAGAGGCTTCAAGGGTTCTGCTTCTTCTGAGCCGTATCCTCCTCGTCGCCTTGGGAGTTTCCTTGAGAGTTGAAATAATTCCACAGGGAGTCGAAATCCCAGTACGAAAGGTCCTTCAAGGTAATCCCCACCGAAAGGAGATCCAGATTGCCCAGCGAACACAGCTTAGGTACGAAAGAAGGAACCGAGGGAGAAACGATCGTCGAGGGGGCTTCGTCAGGATGAGCCACATGAAAGAATTCCTCTTTCTGCAAAAGAGCGAAACTCTCCTCCTCGGTCAGTTAAGGGGCACCCTCGACAACATCAACCACTTCGACACTCTCGAGAGACCGAAGTTCCCACCCTTCAAAAGATTTATCTCCTTATCATCATCAAAGGCCTCGGGAAGATGGTTCCGGAACTTTAGTTGAGCCACCACCTTGTTCTTGGTTGGTATCCACCGTTGTATCCGCCATCCGCTTACTCAACCAATATTCGAGCGACTGCGACCCCATGAAATCACAGACAACATTAACCCTGAAGAACTTACCTTTTCGAGCCAACTCCTCGTGAATCTTACGAAGGCTGTCTCGAAACCACCCCTCTCTTTCCCCAACCACTCCACCTCACCCTCCAACTGAACCTTCACTCCCTCGGACTTGGCCAAAGCCTCCGCTCGAACAACCCCCTCCTCTCGAGCCTTCGCTAATTCTTGGGTCCAACGCTCCACTTCACGGTTCGCCGCCACCAACTTATCCTGAGCCCTCTGGCGCTCCTTTTTCTCCTCCTTGTACTTACCCTCGAAACTCCCAGAAAGGGTAGACTTCTTATCCAAGCGATTGCCAATATTCTTGGCAACAGTCATCAGCTACAAGAGGGGGTTCGAAATATTTAGTAAAAAAAAAAAAAGAACAATACAAGGAGACGTACCTGCATCTGCAAGGAGGTCTCTTTCATCCTAATCTCCGTATTAGACAAACGGTTCAACTCCACCTGGTCAACCTTTGAAGCCAGCAGATCCCACCACCCAGAGCAACATGCTCATTCCCGCGCAATAAAGAATACTCATGGCAGGGTTGATTCGGCCCCAAAGGCAGAAGGGGGGATCTTAAGAGCTCCAGCATCTTCCAAACCGTCCTACGAGTCTAATTTGATGTACTCTTGGCGGCTCCTCTTCTTAGGGTCCCCGAGGCCGAATGTTGCCCCGTTTCGAGCCGACGGGAAGTCTTGCCCCCAGAAAAGTGCGTATCTCCCGACCCCTCGACATTTCGGCGAGGAGAAGGCTGTCGAGGTTGAGACACCTGAGGACCTGTTCGAATAACACTGGACCCAGAAGCCCCCTCTCCTTGTTGCGGAACAACTCCCGCCCCAGGCTGAATGGCCGGAAATTGGTTGGGGTCGACGATATTGGATATGTCCACAGGCTTATCCTCGGTATACTTCGATGGTTGGGAGGCCTTCAATTGCCTTTCGAGGGCCCTCCGACTCAGACACGCCGCATATAGCTTCATCCAGTACTCTACAAAAACAAACACAACATTTCGAGGTTAAAAGTGCAACAATTAAGCTAAAAAAGAACCAAAAGAAAACTCAAAGACAGACTCGACATACCCAAGTCGCAGATCACCGTAGCCCTCGGCTCCACACTCGAAATATTCCCTAAGAAGAGGATCGACACAACAAGAAGGCTATACGGATTGATCCGCTGACCAAGGGGAAGGTTTATATACTTGTTTCACGACTCACTCCGATCCTTCTCCTTCACACAAGGAATGGGCCCCATTCGTCTCCAAATCCGAAGGGTCGAAACAACCCCCGGACTCCCATCCTTCTTTCAAGGCATGCGCACATACACGAAACGCCTCTTGTATCCAGCCCCATGAGAGGACTGGAACTTTGAAAAGATCTCAAAAGAAGGGATGGGAGAGAAGTAAAAGAAGCACCCACCGTCAGAACTAGCATTGATAGAGAAAAAATGAAGAAAATTCGAAGGGGTGACCTTTCGACCCACGGACTCGCACCAAATACAAAAACATATCAAGAACCCCATGGCATTCGGAAGGAGTTGAGTAGGGCACAATCCAAGCGTAGTCAAAATCCGAGAAACGTTCGCGCTAATCGGAAAGCGAAAGCCATGTTCCAGAGATTGAAGAGTGATGGATACGCAGTCGACTGAGGGACTATACATCTTATCCCCATCCCCAGGAATGATAACTTCATACTCGGCGGGTATGCCGTACCTATGATGGATATTTTCGATATCCTTAGGACTTATCGAACTACAGTCGGTCGAAAGATTCTAATCCGAATTATCCTCGGTAGGGACAACAACCACTTCGACCCTATCGACCACAACTTTGACGAGGTCCACATCACCAGCCTAGGCCATATCTAAACGATGGGTATGAATCCTCAATACCCGGGTCGAGGAACTAGGTTGAGCAATCTTGGTGGAAAGTTTAAAGGATGGAGCCGCCCTACCCTTCAAAACCTGATTCGAAGTCAAAAACTCCCACGAATCAGAGGGGAAAGGAGGTCCAGTATCACTACGTAAGATAGGAGAGGGCCTATGTACACTAAAAGAGTCAGAGTTATAAGATTTCGAGTCACCACCGGCACCGGGTTGGTCAACGACGTATTTCGACATACTTGAGATAGCACTACCAAATAAGAAAGAAACATCAGTTGGAACCCCAACCCGGAACCAATAAACACGAATGCGAGCAGATTTTCGTTCGAAATTTACCAGATAGGAAAAACCCTAACCACAGACCTCAAGACAATTTTGAAATACTACTACCATTCCAAAAGCAAGGGAGACAATGCAACTAGCGTTAAGAGCAAAAATATACAAAAAGAACCACCGGAGTCCGGCAATAGGGCATCAACAAAATTTAACAAGAAAAACCAGAGACAAAAAACGACCAACAAGGAAAAACAAAGAAAGAAGAAATCAAGGGGTACCTGTTTAAAAGACAACGGGCGACAAGCACGAGATCCAAGAACAATTCCGGGAATGGATCAACTAAAATCAACAGAAGAATCCGACAAAGAAAAGGTCAAAATACCAAACAACACGAGAGGGAAAAAAGGGAAAAAGTTAGGGCCAAAAACTTACCAAGTTGAAACAGACGCGTGACAATCAAGGAACCCGAAGAAAAATCGGTGGACGGATGGAGGAACGAAGATTTTCCGGCGAAGAATAAAAGCCAGCAGTAGAAGAGAGAAAAATGAAGCAAAAAAGGAGAAAGAAGAGAATAAAACGAGAAAAGAAGTTAAAGGGCCTTATTTACTACCCCTCATAAATACGGTCGCGACGCCCAAGAAGCGTGCACATCACGCCCATCCCACACACGACACACGGAGGAATGTGAGCGGGCCAGAGACTATTCACATCCCTATCCCCCACCAAAAAGCAAGCGAAGATCAAAATTCCTACCCCCAGGAATGGCCTTCGAAAAAACCTCACACCTCGAAATTCTGATAGCCTCCTGGACGTTCGTCTATCTAAATTTGGAGGACTCATGATATGGAGAAAAGAGGACCACCCCATCCGACCCCCACCTATGTACCAAGAGTCACAAGTCTACACAATCCCTCCCTCGAAGTGGACAAGGGTAGCTATATAATCCCTCCCTCGAAATGGACAAGGGTAGCCGCGTATTACGCACCCTGCCGCCAAAAGCATAGGACGGAGGACCCCCTCGAAGGACATGGGCTGACACACAGTACATCGTACTGACCCATATGTCGCATTGTCCGAACAAAGGAAACACGCCACCATAGCGGGACCCACTTCGTATCCCCTCTCCCTCTCTATCTATCTATCTATCTATCTATCTATCTATCTATCTATCTATCTATCTATCTATCTATCTATCTATCTATATATATATATATATATATATATATATATATATATATATATATATATGTCTCCATTTATTACACTCAACATACATTAATTCCACGCCATAATGATGATGATATATGTATTTCCATTCACCTTGAACGGGGGAACGGTCTAACTGAGGTAGGCCGTCTTCCACTCCCCCCCCCCCTAACTCCTCCTCCATTCACTGTAGGTACCGGAGTCCCGCCCTTCAAATAGTCAAGCCGTACGCTCTCACGGATTGAGAGATGGTGGAGTAGACCTTGAAACGGTTTTTTACCCTCATCGCACATATCACTTTCAAATTGAAGACTTCAATATTATTACTATACATTTGATATTTGATAGAACGTTTACCGTACTTCTTTGTGGGCCCATATATATTTGATCCCCGACAGTTTAAATATGGGAACCAAGAAATACATAATGGAGGTGAAAAGAAGAAAAGAATCCATCCAATATATATTTCTGTTACTATTAGTATAAAAAAGTAAAGTAATGCTCGGAATAACAAAAGAAAAACATTAAGAAGTGATATATTCGACATTGGCAGACTTGTAAAAACGGTTAAAACACAGCAAAAACTCCACCCCAAACCCCTAGAACACCCTACTTTCAATCTCGGGTAAAGAAATTTATGTTCCTAATTAACAAAATATAAAAATAATGTGAATACAATGAAAAACAATTTGGGTGGGGTACGTAGGTACCCAACCCCCACTGCTTGAAAAAACATATGCTTCTCGAAAATATGAAAATAATGCCCATGATATTTATTTTATTTTTTTGGTGAGTAAAGATATAGGCGAAAAATATAATGGGTGTGGTCGGGTGCTATCACCTAAACCCTCTTATTTTCAATGTGTGTCCACCCATTGTGTGACCGACCGGGTCAGATATGGCACCAATTTACAATCCTATTCGACATTACACCAGTAAATACCTAATTTTATATACAAGGCGAAAATGGATCATTGCTAATATTTGGATTATCTTACAAATTAAATGACATCCAACTAAATGATCATTAACCGTCCTATTTTACATATCTAGTGAAAATAGACTTAATTACATCTCGACCCCCCCTACTAAACGATTACTTTTCAAATAAATCCAATTTGGCCCAACAATTACAGATTAGTCCATGGTGTTGACTTTCACATAAGCCCAATTTCAATTCCGTCCAAATAAACACGCCCTTAGCTCCTTTTTTTATTTTTTTATTTTTTTTTCTGTTTTACTTTTGATGAACGAGATTGTCAGACTCGAACAATCAAATAAATTTGTTTGAAAGCCAAAGGACAACTCACAACTACACAAAACACGTAGTGCAGAGGTCAGATGACCTCCAGTATCGATCTCTAGAGACTTAACTAGCTTTAACTAAATAACTATATATAAATTCAGAAAATAAATTTAACAATGCTTGACTTAACAATATATGATGAGAGTTGGTGATAGTATGTTCATTCTAAGCATAAGGTTCTAATTATGCATGAAAGTGCAACTCGTACTGCTTTAAAAGTAATTCGAATTATTAAACACCAAAAGACAGATTTGTAGACGTATATTTTGAAAGCTTCCTATCTATACTAATACTTGGCTAAGGTTGTCAGTCTTAGTTCAAGCAGTACTTGATAATTATAATTATTGAATCGATGATCTTGAATTGTCCTAGTACTTCTAACACTTTCATACGAAGATATTGGCTTAGTCGGATCAAATAATCGAATTAAGATAATTAAACAAATAAAAGACTCAGAAACTCAATCATGCACAATATGAACCCTAGCTACGAATTTACATACTATCACCAATTAGAAACGTAGCTACTCATATAAAAATCTAAATCAACACAAGCAATCATATATGAAAACATCATTGTATTGAAAGATAGAGTATCGAAAAAGGTGAGATACAAAGTTACCACTGAGGATTATCAATCTCCGGTGAATGGCTAAACTCACAAGTTTCTAGCAAGGTGAGATCAAAAGATGTCCGAATCTCTACCTTGGTGCTCCAAATTGCTAAGATAAAGTAGTTCTAAGAGAAAAAAATACCCAGGACAAGTTCTAGGGTTTAAGTCTGCAAAATAATGATCTAAGATATGAAAATTCGCAACTTTTACAATTATATATATAGCTGTCGGAACCTCCCAGGCGGACTGCCTGTCACCAGGCGGTCCGCCTGGCACGGGCATCAAGTTTGGCAGGTTTTCCTCTAAGTTCGAACAGAGATTCCGAGCGCATACAAACTCGGGTTGGCACGTAATACCCACCGTTGGATAGCTCTTCGAGTTAGCTACCCGTAGGTTGTAACCTCATCCCAATCCAACATCATATGAAATACTGATACCCAAAATACTGAGACTATGCAAATGGAATTTCTAGATTTCACTTCAAAGGCTCCAAAATCTTCACCCGAACTCCGAATGAACTATCGTTTCCGCCTTACACAAGATATATCGAATCTTTCATGTTCTCCTTGGCCTTGGGCACGGTTTTGAGCTTCAAAACTTGTTCTTTTGGCCTGGAAACACGTCCCGGTACTCCTTGACACACCACGGGTGATCTTGTTGCACCAAAACCTCAATGTTTCGCCATGATTTACATCCAAAAGTGCGATTTTCACCTAAAACCTGAAAATAACAAAAGAAATGGAAATGTGACACTATTCTATCAAAATGCACTAAAATGCATGCAAGAGGATAGCTAAATTGGTGAAAAAGAACCGAATGATAGTGTAAAAAACATTGTCATCACTTTTTCTTTTCTCTATTTTGTTTTTTGTTTTCTCTTTTTTCTGTTTCCTTTTTATTTTTTATAGCTCCGGACCGGAGTTATAACTACGGTACCGGAGTTGACAACTGCTGGCAACTCCGACATTAGAGATGACAGCTCCAATCGGAGCTCTGGAAGCTCAGATCGGAGTTTTGGGCTTCCACAGGTCCGATTGGAGCTCTACAAAGCTCCAATCGGAGCTTACACAACTTCGATCGAAGCTATTGTTCATCGTCTTCTTCCTCTCTTTTTTTCATTTTTTTAAAAATAATTTTGGACTTATTTTGAAATACAAAATTTATGGGGGTTTGTTCTTACAATACTTTTGTAGACCATTTTGAAGTATAGTTAAATTATTTCGGTTAATTTCTAATTTAGTGTTAATTTTGTAAAAAAAATAAAATATTTTGTTTAAATGTGTAATAAATGAAACTTCTAGTTGTTTGGCAAATTTCAGAATTTAAAATTCAAGCGAGGGCAAAAAGGTAACTTACAGTTCTTAGAGCGCCGAAAGTCAAATCCGTGGATTAATATGTAATTAGATTCATAAGAGGGGTAGTGTATGTAATAAAAAAATTAGTTTGGCTAATATATAATAATAAAAAATTAAAAGGGTATCAGATGTAATTGTCCTAGTGAAAACATGTACTCCATCCGTTCTCTCAGAAGTGTCCTGTTTTGACTTTTTTCGGTCAACAACTTTTAACTTTGACTCCCGATTACTCTTAAACTATAATGATAAAATATTTAACGAAATTATATTATGAAAATATAGAATTCAAATTTTCATAATATAACTTCGTTAAATACATTATCATTATAGTTTAAGAGTAGTCGGGAGTCAAAGTTGAAAGCTGTTGACCGAAAAAAGTCAAAACAGGACACTTCTGAGAGAACGGAGGGAGTAATTTTTAATGATGTTGATAGGATTTTTTTAATAGATCATTTACGCGCAAAGATGGGGTACGCTTTTTTTGGAACCAAAATTCTACTATATTTCATTCCAACCCTATAAAACACGCCGATCATAGTTCCAGGCTATCCAGTACATATCAAGTCGACATATCAGGTTAGTACACAATGTGATGGCCTAGTCTGTATCCAGTACATGACGGTTTCCGTGAACACTTGAGCAGCGTTTTCCTCCATCCCGGTTTCTTCATATATTCACAAAACCACTTCAGTTCGTCCTCCCATCCCTGTGGGCTCCTCTGTATTCCAATCCACCTCATGACTTGCTGCCAGATTTGTTTTGTGTGTGGGCATTCGAAAAACAAATGTTGTTGCAATTCGTCACCGCCGCAAAAGATGCAGCTGAGGCCGATATCATTGTTCCAGCGCGCCGATCGGACCTTAGTTAATTGACAGTCTATTGTTCAATGCCATCCATACATAATGTGCCCGTGGTCGGGCTTTATTACTAAACTAGAATTTCTTCCAAGGTACCTCCAGTCTGCCGCCCCAAATTTCATTATATAATGCTCTTGGTTTAAACTGTTCAAAGGGACGTAGACTGGACCAGTATTGCGTCTGCTCCAGGCTCGCTCTGTTTTGCAGCATCAACTTCAAGATCCAAGAGCAGTTGCCCGGCACATTCACTCTAATCAATCTAAATCGTTTAATGAGACGTTCCTGTTAAGTCACTTTCATCTCAATATATAAGTACGGGTATAATCTCCTTAATACTAAATGTCCCACTTAGGTAGCCAGTACTAATTGTCCTTTTTAAGTAGCGCATATCACTTTCTTCCTTGATCCTGAGTCACATAAAGTGGGGGTTAGGGGTGTTAATGCAATATGATTGATTTGTCGTATCGTCAAACCAGAGCAAGGACACTTCATTGAAAGGTGGTACGTATTTCAACTTCCTTGCGTCATCTTAAGAGGTGTTCGTAAGAGTAATTCATACGTTAATTTTGGGATTTGAGCCCTTTCATAAGCATTGGTTGTCCTTAAGTCGATCTAATGACAAGTGTAAATTCCATAATATACCACGTGGTGATAGTAGCCCAATATATGTTTAGAGGGCTTGTTCCATATCCAACTAGGGGTATCTTCATGTATATACCAGAATATGCATGTGCTTGGTGGCATTTCCCGTGGTACACCATTGGATGGTCCATCTCTCGGACTAAGTTTTGTCCACAAGAGGTTATTCTGAGCACACTTCACTTTTCTGGGTCATAACTCGCATAGGTGCGGACCTCGTGGTCCTGATGTTACATAGGACTGAGAAATACAATTTCATGATCATGTGACTTGAGTAGTGCCAATCTCCTTGATTCTAATCGAGAAGTGGAGACATGTTGAAACTTGGAAAATTGGTGTCCTTCCACAGTGGTGCTCTTGGCGAGGTCCACTATGGTTCTTATTCTGGACCTACTTTTAGGTTAATTTCCTCGTATAGTCCCAATGACCTTTTTTTCTTATGTTGGGAGGTCCATAAGTGAGTCCAGCGGAAATGAGACCGACTTAATTTGTCCCAAAGTCTTTCAAACACCCACAAATATAGGCCATATCGCCCTAATTTGCCTTAAGAAATTTTATAATAAATTGAACATATTTTAATATCATCATAATCGACATGTAACATGCTAATTCATAACGAGAATCACTTACTTATTTGAGATGGAAAATGAAGTAAGGGGCACGCTGGAATTGATATTGGTGGCCTACCCAACACTAGAGAGAAGTACTTTCCGACCACAATGCACAAGATAGAACTTACATTACACTGTTTAAATATCTTTCTTTGCATTGTGGTCCGTCCGTCAGGTAGTGGCTTATAATTTTAGAATCTCATCATCACTTGTGTTTCTGTTTCTTGCTCAGACTTTACTTCGAGGCCGACTATATCTGCCTTATCACATTCCTTTTTGCTTCTAGATCCCTACTTTTCCATACCTTGTCCCATGACCATGTGTTTGATGTAAGCATTTCATTCAAGATGTTTTGAATATGTTTCGCTCCTAAAGTTTAAGCATCGATCTAGTTTGGGATGGACCACCAGATATTGGTAACTAATTCGAGAATCAAATTTATTCCATAACATTTGCTTTCAAATTTCAATATGTGTGTCTTTGGCATGGGGTACAGATGAGAACGTTTACGGTTGATGTAAAGAAGATTAAGATAGTATTTTTTTCAAGGTAAGAATTTGTAACTTTTGAGGAATATAATTGTGTTTGTTTTAAGATTTTAATGGTATTATTTTATATGGATTGTAAATTATATTGTTTGAGTATTTTAGACGTTTTATTAATTTATTTATTTTTAAAACGGCAAAAAAGGGATTTTTATTAATAAAGAGCATAAGACATGCTCCAGAACGAACTTACGACTGAATTACACGTTACAGGCTACGGATTATTGCAAATATTACTTGAGTTCGCAGCAAATCACAACAAGAACCACGACCACACCACACCGGGAAAAAAAGAGACAAAGTTAAAATGTGACCCAAAGAGTCGGATAACCTTTGGGTTAGCTTTCCGCTTAATTCGGCAATTCCCTAATTTCTTAACCCTTCTCGCTCTGTTCTTCATTTACTGTTTTCCAAGTCGATACTAAAAACAAATAACAAAAATGAAATGAAATGAAACCAAAAAAAAAAAAGAAAAGTAGTTGATATTTGAATTGGGCCTATTTGGCGGAGTTGGTCCTCCAAAGTCCAATCCAGTCCGCGTATTTGCACAAGTCTCATCCATCAGACCAATTGGATTTTACAAAACTTGTGAACGGAAAATTGCAACCCAATATATTTTTATACAAACAAATTCACTTACTACTAGTCTCATAAATGAAAGTGTTTTGACAATGATTTTTCTTCCTTTTTTTTCTTCTTATTCTCAGATAAAATAAAAGGAAATCTCGTACTCTTGTATTGTTGGAACTTTAATCACACCGGGAATGGGAGAGTTAAATGAAACAAGATAGAGTGATAATTGTTAACATCATCTAACAATGGTAAAAATAAACTTGTACATATTAAAACTTGTACATTAACATATGCTGAAATATAATAATAAAAAAATTTACAAAGTAAATTTTCCTATCTTTCTTTCTTTATGCCAAGAAACTCTAGAATGGTGACGAACAACAAGAAATGGTGAGTGAAGTCGATGGTTGGACCATCTCTCCTTAAGACAAATACTTGCCCCGTTCATGGTGCTTACGGAATTATGGTATGTCTCGTAGGAGCACTCAAATAGTCAAATATGGCGAACTTATTTTGACTATGTTTGAGTGCAAAGAGAAAACCAAATGATAAGAAAATTATCAAATGGGTTGAATTGGTGTTAGAGAAATGAATCTCCTTCTATATTTATACTTCTAATCAAGAGGTTTCGCTGAAAGTGTGCAAAAAAACCCTTTAGAAAGATTTCAATAAATTTTTACACAACTATTCATAATTAAGAGTCATACAGTTTTGAAAAGCAACCATTTTACCAAAAGTCACAAAAATTCGCCACCTTTGATGCCATGGAACGAGTCCGACATACACATCACCGGGGGTTGTTCCAGTGGCACAAATGCTAGAGCTCTAACCAAGAGGTCCCATGTTTGAACCCCTCGTCTCCCGATGTAAGTTTTGGAATTTGGAACCTTTGTGAAATCATCACATATATACTAATTCAAATGGTTTATTTGTGCAATAATGTTTCATTTAATTTGAGTGATTATTTACACTAAATACAATGAATTACACATTTTTTCCAACAATGCTACTTACATTTTAGTTGTACATTTTAAACCTCATTTGATTTTCCCATGAATTTTAACACAATGGATCCAACCGCATTTGAACGAATTCAATCATTCATGTGTTGATCAACTTGTGCATTAATCACCTTTCACCAAATGAAATTTTAGTGACTTAATGCTTTAGTGATTTCAATTTCAAGAAATGAAAATACACGGTCGTGAAAATCTTGTTTCCAACGTGTTGGACCCATATGACCAATATATCGAACGAATTGAAAGCTCATTCATTTCACTAATATTTCCGACACGTATGGATCCAAAATTTTCTCAATGAATAATAAAGAATGTGTTTGAGTTATGTGTGACTTGTGTGATATCATATTGCTACGTGACCATATAACATCTAATAAATGCTAAATACGACATGTGAATCGTGTGACATCATATTACTATGTGAGTCTCAACATTTAATAAATCCTAAATATATACGACGGGACTACTTTTCAGAATACATTTTGATTAAAAATCATTGTCCCGACTAGTGGCGGATGTATGTATGAGCCAGCTAGCTGTGGGTGCCCTTGCACCCACAACTATTTTTCTTTTCTTCATTATATTACGTAAAAAAAATATTTTGCACCTATAACACTAAATTTTTTGCACCCATATCAATTTATAAAATCTATTTTTAAACATCAATGGAGGTTAGAGTGGTGAAAAAAGATCATTTTTAATTAACATTATTGAAAAATTCATCTATCTTACTAATTTTAAGTTAAGACTCAGTGTTTTAGTATAAAATATATAATCAATGTATATTAAGAAAGATGTTTTATTACAAAATTATTCATGAAACTAATAAATATATTGATTTGATTTGATTCCAAACTGCAAAAATTTTTCATCTACTCCAATATTTGTATGATTTAATTGATTATTAGTTAGTCTCCCTAATAACAAAATAGGGCCACTTAGATCAACAATAACATTTTAGGCCATGAATTTGACTTTGCAAGAACTAAGATACTGTAGCAAAATGGGACTTTGAGAGAGTCAAACACCCTTTAGTCTCAGGCCTAAAATGTAATTTTAAAATTAACCTTTTGGCCTAAAATGTAATTGAATTTCAATAAAAAAGTAATTTTAAAACTATTTTTTTACCACATTAATTTTAGTAAAAGTAATATTTTACCATAGTAATTTCTTTTATACTATTTCTATTTAACTTCATACATTAAAATATATAATATATGGTGTCAAATGTTTTTTATAATGACGCATATATATATCAGTCATTTAATTTATTCAAGTTATTACTTGTTACTTGTTAGAAATACTTTTATTTGCAAGTGAATTTCATTTTATTCCTATTTTCGAACTTCATTCATTCACTCAATTTTCTTAAAAAACTAAATCACTCTATATTTTAGGGCTAATACTTGAAAAAACAATAAGTTTACGAATAATCAAAACTTTATACATTAAAAAAATAGAAGGCACTATTACTAAGTATACTAAGTTGAATTTTACACCCAAACCTTTGACAAAAGTTAGATTTTACCTCCAAACCTAAAGCCGCTAATTAAACAACCTCCAAACCTTTGCGAAAAGTTAGAATCTACCCTGAATTTATCTAAATTATCATAACTAACAACTAATCACATCATAAACTCATTAAAAATATAAAAAAACTAAAAAGAAAAATTAAAAAGCTAAAAAAACTCATTTACAAATAAAAAAAATTAAAAAGAAAAAGTTTAAAACTTGAATAATGGCAAACGATTGGACTGGAATTTAGAGGAAGCTAGGGACTTATATTGGAAATAGATTTTGTTGTAGTTTTTATTTTAGCTTTTAAATTTTTAATGAGTTAATGATGTGATTAGTTGTTATTTATAGTAATTGTATGACGAATTCGGGTAGATTATAATTTTGATAAAGGTTTGGAGGTTATTTAGACTTCGTAATAGGTTTGGGGATAAAATCTAAATTTTTTCAAATGTTTGGATGCAAAAGTTAACAAGGAATTAACTTTAAAAAACAATTATGCCCCGTTTGGTTGGGTGTATTTGCACTCAAACTGCACCCGAAACACACTGAAATTGCCGAATACGCTGTTTGTTTTTTAAGTTTAGAATGTGTGTTCTGGCTGGACCGGTTAGGCCGGAAAAATTGGACCGTGCATTTTGGAGGCCCAAAACACACTTCTTTTTCATACATGCCTTTCTAATGTATGAAAAATGTGCATGGTCAAGTGCATATAAATTGGGCATACTATTTACAAGAATGCCACTGAAAAATTAAAACGAAAATAAAATCTGATAATTGGAGTGTATATATTTTACCCGCCAGATCTTTCCATTCACAATCTAGGTTTCAGCAGTCGAGAGCAGCCGCCGAATCTTCCCGTTCAGGCCGTCGAAGGTAATTTGGTCTGAATTTCAGTAATCCGACTCGGAATTCCTTCCTCTATAATTCTATCTTTTCGATTCTTCTAATGGTAAAGTAACGACTGAGAATTTTGGAGTTTTCTGTGGTATTGCAGTTTGAGCAATTTCAGTGTTGATTTGAGCTTGGAAACCATGGATTCTGAAACTGCTGCTGTAAGTCCGACGCAAACTTTGATTTCTGGGTTTTATCGTGTTCAATTCTACTGTTTGTTTTCTCAATGCTTGTAGTTGTTTTGTCTGTACAGAACCCATTAATTGTGTACATTTGTTTGTTGTACAATACCTGAAGTTTTATGTACATCTTTTGTGCTACCTTGTATGTGTTGCAAATGAGGTTTTTGTGTTCATGGTTTAGGGCTGAGATTCAATAGATTTTAAAGATCTGTACATCTTTGAAATGATACTAGTACATGAGAAAATAATTTCTTGTTTAAATTATCCTCCTTCAAAGTAATGTACTTTCTGATATTTGTCTCTGTCTCTCTGTGATGCGTTGTTGTATTGGCATGGAAAATATAGATGAAAGACTGTTTACCAATTAGTAGGCCACATGTTTTACTAACTTAATCGGGTTATGTGTTCAAGATTTTACACCGGAGGTTGTTTTTGCGGCGAATAATTGTTGTTACCATTGGAATGATGGCTGTAATGATGTTGTATTATCAAAAACACGTGCTTCCTCGACTGTCCCGTAAACGCAGACTCCATATTAGGTATAGTATGACTCGTAAGAGAAGCTGTCAGCTTAGATACATTAAGAGACTAACAGACACAAATGATACAATCACAAAAAACGTGCTTAGAATGGATAGGTCGGCATTTCGCCAGTTCTGTGATCTGCTTGTCAATGAGGGTGGTCTTAAGGACAGTAAACATGTTACCATCCAGGAAAAAGTAGCATGTTTCCTTGTTATTATAGGTCACCACTTCAAATACAGAGTTATCCAATTTGCTTTCCGTCGTTCTGGCCACACAATTAGTCATTCATTTCATGAAGTACTGAGAGTTGTCCTACGGTTGCATGATGTGCTCATGTCCCGCCCTCAACCAGTAACAACAAACTGCGAAGACGACCCTTGGCTGCATTTTGAGGTATACTTGAATATAACTGTAGTCTTGATATGTTATTTGAGTTTTATACCTCTAATAACAGATCAAATAAACTATTATATGTTTTTTGTTTCATCTTTTTATTGATTATTTTTCTTTATGCAGGGTTGTCTTGGAGCATTAGATGGAACCTATATAAAGGTTTTAGCACCTTTACACAAGCAGGCCATGTATCGTAATAGGAAAGGCCAAGTCACAGTTAATGTGCTAGGTGTATGTGACCATGAAATGAAGTTTGTCTACGTACTTACTGGTTGGGAGGGTTCGGCAGCAGATGCCAAAGTTCTAGGTGATGCAATGGATAGGGAAAATGGCTTCCAAGTGCCAGCAGGTGTTGGTTTAAAACTTTTTGCTATCTACTCTTGACTGCGTATATCTGATTTACAGTTTTTTATTTGTTAACTATTAACATATAGATTTGTATTTGTTCCAGATTGCTATTACCTAGTTGATGCTGCTTATGCAAACGCCCCTGGCTTCCTCGCTCCTTTTCGGAGCACACGATATCATCTTTAGGAATGGGGCCACGGCGGAGTTGCACCACAAAATCATAAAGAGTATTTCAACATGAAATACTCATCTGCTAGAAATATTATTGAGAGGTCATTCGGTCTTTTGAAGAAGAGATTTGGGATCCTAAGATCTCCTTCATTTTATCCTCTAGAGACTCAAAATGAAATAATTTTGGCTTGCACACTGATTCACAACTTCCTTCGTAATGTGAGCAAAGATGATCTGTTAACTGTTGAGGATGATGAGGTCGAAGCTGACATGGATGGTTACATTCCATAGGATGAATTACCTGCAGATATGTAGGATGATGAACCTGCAATTCATGGTGTTGCAAGGACTACAGCTTGGAAAGAAAAGAGACAAAATATGGCACACGACAAGTTTGTGAACTGGCGTGTTCAGAGAAATAATAGGCAGTAGAGATAGTTTCTCTCACAATGTTATGAATTATGTGAAACTAGATTCAGATATTCGAGATTCTGAGATTGTGCTAATTAATGGTGTGCTGTAGAATGTCTTTAAGTTTCTTGTTCTTTTTAATTGGATTGAATTATCGTGGTAATGGCCTTTGCATCTATATGAGATATATCATAATGTTTTCTGTGAATCTATCTTTCATTGAAACATACCTAAATAATTAGGTACATTGGTATGTTAATTTTTTTTTCATTTATATGTTTCTGATTTTGATTTCGGCTTTAACAGAATACTGAGAGCAACGGGAGCTTACCATAGAGTGGTCTAGGAACAGAGGATGTCCACGATGCAAGTCGGAAAGGACAAGGAAGTGGAGGCTACAGGCCGTGGACTTTTGATGAGGAGAAATGTCTGATTGAGGGAATGAAGAAGGCTAAGTTTGCTGGCCTTAAGTCCCCGCAAGGCTTCAAGCCAGGTGGCTTCCAGTACTTGCAGGTTCACTTGAGGAAGCATTTTCCTGGTATTGACTTGAGGATCAAACCTCAGATTAAGAACCGTGTTCGGAGCATGAGGGACAAGCATAAGGCTGTCCTGGAACTCAGTGAAAAATCAGGGATGGGCTGGTGTGATATCAAGGAGTTTGGATGTAGTGATGACATATGGCGTGCTGCTTGCCAGGTATCATTTCAGATTGTTCTTGGCAGTTTGTATCTCCAGTTATTAATGTTCATTTTCTGTTTTTTTTAGAAGTTATATTAGTTAATTGCTCGTACTTCATATTGGTTAAATTCTTAATGTCATGTGTGTCTTCTAGAAACATAAGGTTCTTAACAAGATCAAACGTGAGAAATATGTTTTCTTTGAGGACTGGTGTGAGATATATGGCACAGACAGGGCTCGTGGTGAGGGTGCTAGGGGATTTGCTGAAGCTAAAGAGAAGCTTCTTGTTAGTGATGATGAGTATTTCAGTGATGATGCTGAGGAAACTGCTGAAGGTGGTGACGATTCGATGAATGCTGATGGAAATGTTGATGCCAACTCCGGAAAGAAACGTCGAGTTCTTGATGAAATGGATTCGAACAGGAACTTCAAACGTAACAGGAAGGGAAAGGTAGGCCGTGGACAGAATGAGGTCTCAAACTTTAGCACTATGATGACTGGTCTGGGGAAAATTCTCAAACAAGCAGTAGAGTCCATGAACGGCCCAATAATCATTTCAAATACCCCAGTTCCGATGAACAAGGCTGAAAGATTCAGACTATGAGAAGTCACATGGATAGCTTTTACGCACTTCCTCCAAAGGCTAGATACTGCATGATTAAGAAGCTTCTGCATGATGATAATATGCTTGATGACTTTCTTGCTATGGAATACAATGACATGGAAGAGTGGGTTATGAATGAGGTTCTGACTTCTGGGGAGATATGGGGTACTAATCTAGACAATCCTTAAACGTGTGGATTCATGCATGTGGGAGGGTTTTGGCAGTGGATTATGAAACAAGCAATTAGTTCTGGATGCTTCCTTAACAATTAAACAATTTGGACGCATATTTGCTTTTGACCACTTGCTTTCTTTTGTATTGTGTCAAGTATTGGCATTCTTTTGTTTCACCTCTCATATGCTGAAAATGTAAACGCAAATTATGTCCGAATTTAGTATTAAATGTTGTAGTTTCTGATTGTTGTTTGATGATTCGTTTTCATATTTATTTTTGCTGATTTAAATTTACTATTATAAGCATGTTTAACTATTTAATTGGACTCGTACAACATTTAATTGGACTCTTAAGGTCCATAGGATTTTAGAATTTTAAGGACATTGTAAAAGAGGAACGTTTGCTGATGACTTAGATAGGTGTTAGATAAGTTATTTCTTTTGTGGATGACGTATTTTATTTTCTGAGAAGAAAATATCTTATTGACACATTTGTGTATGACGTATTTTATTTTCTGAGAAGAAAATATCTTATTGACACAATTGCGTATGATGTATTTTATTTTCTGAAAAGAAAATATCTTATTGATGCTTAGCTTTAATTAATCTTATTTTCTGAAAAGAAAATGACCTATTGAAGCATTTGCTGAAGATGTATTTTGTTTATTACAAACAAATTATTGAAGACTTTTGAAGATCTGAAGACTTGAAGATTGCTGAAGACTGGTAAGGCACGTGTTGCTCAGAAAGTGAAATTTTCAGCAACAGCATTGCATAAGTGAAAATATGAAAGACAGAGTAGGTTGTGCTTGCTGAAACTGAGAATGAACACTTGCTGATGAACATATGTGACCTCTTGCTGAATGTACGTGATTTTGCGCTCCAATGTTACTGTTTGAATTCTATTCAAATGTGCATTTAATGCAAAGCTTACACGCGAAGGACATGAAGACTAGAAGACAAACAAAGGTTGCTGCTGGAAAGTACAAAAGCAAGATAGTGACATGTTAAGGAACAAAAGCCTTAGGATTTGAAATTCAAACGGCTCCTTACTTGCACTATAAATAGAGGTCATCCGGTAAAGAGTTGAAGTGTGTCAACAACGTGATCAAACTCTCACTTGTGCTTAAAAACTCACAAACCTTCAAACACTCTTACTGCCATTGATCCGTTCCAAGACTTAAAGCTTGAAAAAGCTACTTGTGAAGAAGTAGAACAAACTCGGCTAAGAAATTAGTTAAGTGTTCTTTCTTTCGAAAAAGAACAAGTCTTGACACCAGAAACAATCAAACTTGTTTACTGCAAAGTATTCCAAGTTGTGTTTCTTAGATTACTTGTTGTAACTGAATAAGTTATAATTAAGTCATCTCACCCCAAAACTCTCTAACTGAAAATACACCCTTTCAGGCGTGATATTCAGGGGGAACTTAATCGAGATACCACTATAAAAGCGTTTGTGTGATTTACTTACTGCATTTAGCTTTCAGCAAATTATATCTGTTTGTACACAGTCACTCACTTCACTTGCTGAAACCCTTTACTTGCTGAAAAAGCACTTATTGTTTCAAAGACTTCCGCTCTCTGATTTTAAGTATCAGCAAACCAAGCTACTGTAAAGTATCTTACGCTTGCTGAGAAAGTTAAGTATCAGCAACCTCATTACTGAAAAGTAATAAGTACTTGCTGAGAAAGTTTTAAACGACAAAATTTTGAAAAGACTATTCACCCCCCCTCTAGTCTTTTCTTGTTGTTTAAAGGGACCAACAAGTGGTATTAGAGCAGGAGGTTCTTTAGCCTTCTGCACTGAACCTAGATCCCCTTAAGTGCTTTCCATAAATCACATTCACTTGATCAGTTTGGTAGTGCTTTGCTGACAGGATGTCTTTAGGAGATGCTCCCTTGCTGAAGCTGGAAAATTACGAGAAATGGCGAAACAACATGATGTTACATCTTGAGGCCATTAGTGATGAGATGGTCACTGTCATTAATGATGGACCTATCAAGATCACCAAGGTTGAAAGGAGTTTCCCTCATAGAACCACTGAAGCTGGAAAGGAAACTATCCAAGGCGAACCATCAGATACGGTTGTGCCAAAACCAAGAGAAGAATGAACTTCTGACGAAGCTAAGAGATTCCGTCTTGATGGCCAAGCAAGAAATATCATCATCAGATCAACTCCGGATACCATACAGTGCAAACTGTGGGGTGCTAAGACTGCTAAGGAGGCTTGGAAAATGGTTCAAGATCTTTGTGCTGGATCTGACAAGACCAAGGAAAACAAACTTGAAGTACTTAAGCTGAAGTTTCAAAACTTTAAGCGAGGTGCTAACGAGTCACTGGAAGACTTGGACTTCAGATTCACAACTTTTGTTAGTGAAATGGCAGCGCTGGGTGTTGGAAATCTTTATTCAGATTCTGAGAAAGTGAAAACTATCATCAGAAGTTTGAATCAAGAATGGATCCATACTCAGAATTTCTATTATAATCAAGGAATGTCTGACATTACACCAACTGAGTTGTTCTCTCATCTTGCTACTGTCAATTATGAGACAAAGCAAATAGAAAATGTGTTTGCTGAAAAATCGCAAAACATTGCTCTTGCTGCAAAGCCATCATCTTCGGAAAAGAAGAATGATAAAGAGCCTGCTGATGAAAATGCTTTAGTTGTTAAAAACATGAAGAAATTCATCAGTAAGGAACTTGAAAGGCGAAAAGCAAAAGAGAAGCTGAAAAAGCATCTCGATAATAACTACCATAAGTACAAGAATGATACTAGCTCGCTGAACAAGCAAGCTCAGCAAGCTACATCATCAGAAGAACCAACAGTTGGAAATGATCTATGTTTTTACTGCAAAAAGTCTGGACACTTCAAAGCTAATTGCCCTCTGCTGAAAGGCAAATCTGCTGAAAAGAAGAAGAAGTTCAAAAGAGCTTTCATTGCTGAAGAAAAGAAGAAGCTTTAAGCAAAAATCGATGCATTGTGCATTGAGACAAGCTCCGAAGACAGTGAGGATGAAAGTTCAGACATCGACGATGAAGAAGCCACTCTAGACGTGGAGATTGGCAAAGAAGTGTGTGGAATAGCTATGGAAGCTTATCCAGATGTGTCGAACTATGAATTCTGCCTCATGGCCGGTCAGGTAAATAATTCTACCTCTGACTCAGATTCAGAAAGTGAAGACGAGATTGACCTTGACAAGATTCAAGGAGAAATCGAAAGATTTGAGAAAACTATCAGCAAACAGCAAGAAAAACTTCAACTTGCTGAAACTCTGACCAAGCAAACTACTGAAAAGTATGTTTTGCTGAAAGAAGAAACAGAAGAAAAGGATGCTGAAATAAGGCGTCTTAAGAAGTTGATTGCTGAGGCTGCTGAGAAAAATTCTCAAATGGCATTAGAATTAGAAGAGTATCAGTCCTCAATTCCAAAGTTACTTGCTGAAATCCAAGAAATGAAAAAGATGAAAATCAATTTCAAATCCTATGTGGAAGAAAGTAATACGCTGACTGAGCTAAACTCTTATTTGAGAGATCCATCTCAGAAAGAAGGTTTAGGAGCAACGTGTGAAGGTGATAACGTAGAAATCTTGAGAAAAGATAAATCACCTATCTCCTTTGTACGTGCTACTGATAGTAGTCCACCAGCAATCTATCAGTTTGGTCAAACTAAGGTTGCTGAAACATGCAATCAAGTACCTATGACCATAAAGCCCGCTGTTGCTACTCAAAGTAACAAGACTTTAAAAGGAAAACAGGTTGCTGAGAAGCAAACTGGAAAGAAAAAGAATGCCGTGAAGCATTCCGCCAAACAAGTTGCTGAAAAGCAAGTTGTTAAGTCTAAAGGCAAGATTACCAAAAGTAATCAGAAGTCCTTTGCTGACAAACCTGAATCAAGTAAGGTTGCTGATGCTAAAGCTCAGCATTCTCCAAAGAGTGGACTCGGTTTCAAAACCAAGCAAAGTCAACTCTTTCATGAGTATAAGCAAAGTCAGCAAAGATACTTCAAAGAGATGAAGAAAACCAAGCCTAAGAGTTCTGAAAAGACTCCCAATGCTAGGACTAGAAGGAACCTTGCTAGAAAAGAACTTACTGAAAAGTATGTTCAGTAAAAAGGTCAACAGAGCAAGACACCACATCAGAAAGTGGATTTGACCAGCACGAGTCAAAAGTCTTTCAGCTCAAAACCTCCTAGTTCCTCAGCAAGTAGAAAACAAGTCAAAGTTGAAAAACTTCAGACTTGGGTTTCCACTGGACGCATTCTTGAACATGTTAATGGACATCCATCATTGGATAATTAACTTGTTTGTTCTTGATTGTGCAGATTGCAGCCACGGAGACAAACGATGCAATCTGGCACTTTGATAGTGGTTGTGGAAAGCACATGACGGGCAACAAGAATAACCTTATAAACTATAGACGGTGGTCTAAAGGTCCAACAATAAGGTTTGCTGGTGGAGGCTCCGGATCTACAAAAGGCTATGGTGATGTGAAGTTGGGATGCATAACCATTTCTGGAGTTCTTTATGTCAAAAATCTTAAGTTTAACCTTTTCAGCATGAGTCAATTTGCTGACAAAGGATACTTCATCGAAATTAAAAGTGATGAATGTAAACTTGTAGATTTTGGGACTAAAAAGGTTATAATGATTGCAAGAAGATCAGGAGGCTTGTACACCGTTGATTGGTCTTCAGCAAACGTTGAAAAATGCCTTGTCTCAGATCATGATTGCCTTGCTGAAAAAGCATGGTTATGGCATAAACGAACAAGTCATCTAAACTTCAAGACGCTGAATAAGCTGTCTAAAAACGAACTTGTAGTTGGATTACCTAGGGTTACTTTTAAGAAGGATGGTGTTTGCAATGCATGTCAGCAAGGAAAGCAAACCAAATCTTCTTTCAAGAACAAGGCAGTACCGTCAACTACAAAACCTTTACAAATCTTACACATGGACTTGTTTGAATCTTCTTCAACAAGCTATGCTGGTAAGAAGTATGGTCTAGTCGTGGTAGATGACTATTCAAGATTCACTTGGGTAGTATTCATCAAGCACAAATCTGAAACCAAGACTGGAATACCTAACTTGCTGAATAAGCTTGAAGTCATGAAAAATGACAAGGTAAGAGTCATAAGACCAGACCATGGTACTGAGTTTGTAAACCAGTACATAACTGAATATTGTACCTCCAAAGGTATTCAACATCAGTTATCCCCAGTAAGGACACCATAGCAAAATGGTGTTGCTGAACGGAAGAATCGTACCCTGAAAGAAGCCGCAAGAACAATGCTTGCTGACACTGAGATAAGTGAGGCTTACTGGGTTGAAGCGATTAATACCGCCTGCTATACTCAGAATAGATGTTTGATTTCTAAGGAATACAACAAAACTCCTTATGAATTGTTTGTTGGAAGACCTCCTAACATCACTCATCTAAGAGTATTTGGTTGCAAGTGTTTCGTTCTTAACAATGGTAGAGAATACTTAAGAACATTTCAACCAAAGGCAGACGAACCGATATTTCTTGGCTACTCCTTGCATAGTAAAGCTTACAGAGTTTACAACAAAAAGGCACAAAAGATTGAAGAATCTGTGCATGTTGTATTCTACGAAAAGACACAAGGTGTGCCTGCTGAAGAAGAAATATCAGAATGTATGAAAACGCTAATCATACATGAGCAAAGAACTGAATCTGATGCTAGGAAAATCAAGTCAATTGAACTAAATGATGATTCTGACAACGATTCTCCTCCCCCGAGTCATGACAAGATAAATATAGTTCACGACAAAGAATTTCCAGCAAAAGATGCGGTTGCTCCGGAAGTTGCTGAAATTACGCAATCTCCAGTGCCTGCTGATGAAGTACCTCAACCCAGCAATGCTGAGCAAGCAGTTGCTGATGATCAAATCTCAGCAGAGACACAAATTCCCAGTAGTACTGAACAAGTACATACTGAAGAGTCACATGCTGATGAGCAAACGTATCCTGATCCAACAAACAGGAAACCTGTTAATAAATGGATTAGAGATCATCCCTCTACGGATATGATTGGCGATATTAATAAACGCCAAGTGACTAGATCCAAAGCTACTCAAGGACTTGCTGAAGAAGCAACTGTCGTAGAAGTAGAATCTTTATTCTCTTGCTTTGTTTCAGAAATTGAACCTAAAACCATAGAAGAAGCTTTGAAGCATTCTTAAATGGTGAACTTGCTGAAGAAGTCTACCTAGAACAACCCCCTGGCTTTGAACTTCCCTCAGAAACCAAGATGGTATATAAGCTTTAGAAAGCTGTATATGGTCTAAAGCAAGTACCAAGAGCATGGTATGATACCTTAGCTAAGTTCTTGCTGGAAAATGGTTTCAAGAAAGGTGAAGTTGACAAAACTCTTTTTACCATGAACCATGATGGTAAATTAATCTTAGTTCAAATTTATGTGGATGACATAATTTTTGGATCTAAGGACAAGCAACTTTGTGATGATTTTGCCAAACTCATGACAAATAAGTTTGAAATGAGTATGATGGGAAAATTGAATTATTTCCTAGGGTTGCAAGTCAAGCAACTCAAAGATGGAATATTCATAAATCAAGCAAAGTATGCGAAAGAAATGCTCATAAAGTTTAGGATCAAAGAGGATGAAAAACCTGAAAAGATCCCTATGAGTGTTGGTACCAAATTGGGCTATACTAAAGAGGACAAAAGTGTTGAAGAACACAAGTATAGGAAGTTCATTGGTTCCTTGTTGTATTTAACAGCAAGTAGACCTGACATTCAGTATGCTGTTTGTGTGTGTGCAAGATTCCAATCGGATCCAAGAGAATCACACTACAAAAAGGCAATTAAAATACTGAAATATGTTAAAGGTACAGTCAATGTTGGATTATGGTATCCAAAAGATTCTGGAATTGAATTGGTTGGCTATTCTGATGCTGATCATGGTGGATCAACTCTTGATAGAAAAAGTACCTCTGGAACTTGTCAGTTTTTGGGTACTAGATTAATATCATGGTTCAGCAAGAAGCAAACGTGTGTCGCCAATTCATCTACTGAATCTGAATACATTGCAGCTGGTTGTTGCACAGCTCAAATCCTATGGGTTCAGCAACAATTAAGAGATTATGGTATTTCTGCAAAGAAAACACCAATCGTTTGTGATAATACAAGTGCTATTGCAATTACGCAAAATCCTAAGTTTCACTCTAGGACCAAGCACATTGATATTAGACATCATTTCATTAGAGATCATGTGGAAAAAGGTGATATTGAGGTTGTGAAAGTAGGTACTGAAGATCAGCTTGCTGACATCTTTACCAAGCCCCTACCAAATAATAGGTTCGCAATGCTAAGGTATAACCTTGGATTGATTGAACTACCTCAATAAAGGATACACTTGGCAGAATGCTGAAACAGGTATTCAGCAAGCCAAAGTATTCCTGTCCAAAAGACCAAGTCACTGATTTCTTCTAAGAAATGATAAGTCACAACATGATTGCTGAAACAGGCATTCAACAAGTGATTCCTTCAAAACAGGTATTGTTAGGAAACTTGATCACTTGCTGAGACAGGAACTCAGTAAGTGAAAGAACTTAAGGATTGCTGAGACGGGTACTTAGACAATCAAAAGATACTGAAACAGGTATTCAAGTATCAAAGGAATTTTCTGAAACGGGAATTCAAAAAAAGAGCAAAATCTCATCTCTCAGATCTTACCAAAGGATGTCTCAAAGTGCAAAAAGAATTTACTGATACGGGAAATCTGAAATATCTTTCAAACTTAGAAAATATGAGATATCTAAGTAAGGGGGAACTTTCAGCAAGTATCTAGATTGTTAATTCAAACTCGCTGAAAAGATTCTTGTCTATTTCAGCAAGCAATCTATCCCTTATTACTCGGTAAAATCAATTTGTGACGTTAAGCTGGCACAGATAAACTCGCAATAAATCATGACATGAAATTCAATCGTGGTCATTGATTAAAAGGAGTTATTAATCTAACGGCTAACAAAACAAAGAGAGAGAGAGTGCTCTGACGGTTTTAGTTAGTGTGCCATTACGCATTCAATGCAAAGGCTCCACTATCTCCAGTGTTTCTCTGTTTTACCCTTGCTGAGAGGTCAAATCGATTGAGTTTCTCACACACCAGAGACACTATATAAAGGAGTTAGAGAAATGACAAAATTCTTTAACTCACATTTCCTTTCTCTGCAATTTCTAGCCTGAAACTACTGTACCTCCGGTCAAAAAGCAAACTATATCTTTTCGTACAATTTCTTGCTCTATATAAGAAATGGCTCCCAAGAGACAGTCATCTAAGTCCTCAAAATCGTCAAAGGTTGACAGTGCTGAAACACGCATTGCTCCGGTGACTTCTCTTACCCAAGACACAGCGAAAGCTGTGTTGAAAAACGACCGAATCACTGTAAAACCTATGCCTCCGTCATATCTTGACACTGCAAAGTGTGAGATGTTGATGCAATGGGGAGGGTTTGCAAAAGAAAAGTACATTAGGTACTTTTATGAACAAGAACTTGATGACCAAAATGAAGAGGCGCTTGAGTTCATCAAGCAGCAAGGCCTCATGAACTTTATCTCTGCTCGCACTAAGCAAGTGAGCATGATTGATACCATGGAATTCTACAACAATGCAGAAATCCAGTCCCTTACAGACAGTAATGGAGTCACTGAAAAGGTGATCCTTACTTATGTTCAGAACACGCAAATCGTCCTGAAATGGACTGATTTAGCGGAGATTTTTCAGATTCCAACCACTGGAACTGAAGATGACGTCACTGCTTCTGACGAAGAAATTGAAGCTTTCTACAGTGACGTCAGAAATGGAAAAATGA
The DNA here is from genome assembly GCA_028274465.1 of Plantago ovata. Taxonomy (NCBI): domain Eukaryota; kingdom Viridiplantae; phylum Streptophyta; class Magnoliopsida; order Lamiales; family Plantaginaceae; genus Plantago; species Plantago ovata. The sequence continues at coordinate 35,811,464 of CM051457.1, forward strand.
AGAAAGGCGAGATAGCTCCCGTGACTTGGACAAAGCACGTTAAGAGAAAACATCTCTGCCATTCACTTGGTCTAGTAGCTCTGCTACTGATTAAAGTTCTTGACTCCCAAGTTGGAGGAATTGACCAAGTAGGCCTGAGAAGATGGCCATTGCTGATGCATATCTATGAAAATAAATCGGAACTTAACTGGGCTAAGTACATTTTCAACAGGCTTGTTGATTGTGTTACTAAGTTTAAAGTAAAGGTAGAAGACAACAAGGTCTCACCTTCCTTTCCAGTTATGTATGGAATCAAGATATGCTATATCCTTGAACATTTCAGGATTCATCTAAGAAACCCATTGCCAATCAAGAAATCTGTGTGCAATGTGGGAAGATCTTTCTACAAGCAGAATGTACCTAAGATTGCTGGTAAGAAAACCAAGAAGACAACAACTGCAAATGTTGTCTGCACAAGCCAGCAAGAAAGGTATACAACAGCTGCAGATGTTACCACTCAGCAACTTAGAGATGAAACTGCTGTTGGAGGTGGTAACACAAATGAAACTGCTGTAGAAAATCAACAAGGTACGTGTACAACAACCGTTGCTGAAAATGCAACAATAGATGACTCTGGGAAACTGGAGAAATCTAAAAAGAAAACGAGGAAAGCTGATGATGACACTCAGACTGCAGCGTCATCAGCAAATCCCATACCTAAGAGGAAACGGACAAGTAACAAAAGAAAGAAGACACTGGCTTCTCAGTCAGTCCCCAATGTCCAAGACTCCTTAGTCAATTCCCAGACAAATGCTGAAACGCATTTGCCAGTAGATGTTGCTGAAATAATTACTGAAACATACATCAGCAATGTTGAAGTGTTTGCGGAAGCCTTCAACAATCAACTTAACGTTGATAACTCTACTGAGAATAGACCACAAGGCAGTGGAAGTGAAATTCGTGCCCAAGTCCCAGATATCTACATTGTAGATAATCTAGATGATCAAACCATGGATCCAGTAAGCGACATTGCTGCTGATCTACAAAGAGCGGCACTTGCTGATTCTGCAGAACAGATGGTTGCTGAACAAGCAACTCATCAAGTTGCTGAAACCCAGCTTGCTGATGGACCAGTTGATGAGATAGCAATGGTTCCAGTTCCTGAAGTTGCTGAAACTCAAGAAGCATTATTCAAAGACGCATCTCTTGATGCTGAGAATACTGGCCCAAGTTCACCCAAGACTTCAATTGACAAAGTCCAGCTTGTACTGGAAGATTTAAGCAAACAAATGGAGTTGGAGATTGAAGAATCATCCAACAAGTCAATTGATCTCTTCATGACAAGCAGTGAGCTTAAAGGTCAAGATGCTTCTGCTCAACTTGTCAATTCAGAGACAAGGGAGATTGCTGAAACCGCACAGCTTTCTCAGTTAGAGCAAAATCAGAAGTCTGCTGAAGAAACAGTCCAAGAAGCTGAAGAAACTATTAATGTTGAAAGGACTGAGCCACAACCTGTCCTTCCTCAGCAGGTAGTTAATTCAACCATCAGTAAAACTTCAAATTCTGAAAATTGTTCTTTTGCTAAAATTATTCTTTCTCTACAGACTTCTCAAGATACAAGTCAGAAGGTTGCTGAAGCCTCTGCACCAGAACCAACACTCCCAGCTCAGCAGGTAGTTAATAATTTTGGTATAAAAACTAAGTTTGACAGCTTAGTACTTGTGTCTAATTTTAATTTATTTCAGGATGAACAAATGGAGGATGCTACTCAAGCTCCTCATAGTATGGAAATTGTACTACATGAGCTTGCTGACTCTCAGCAGGTAAATCATGTTTCAAATTTAAACTCTAAAATAATTCTCCAAACCAATCCTGATCTAAATCAAATTCTTTTTCAGGCTCAAAAGGAGACCACTAAAGTGGTACTCATCACTGAAGATCAGCAAGTAAGTTCTGAAGAACTTTACTTGAGCTTCAAGAGGACAACTTTGTCAAGAGTTGCTAAGTCCGTCAGCAACTGGCAAAGATATAGGAGAATGGACTTCTCAGATCTTCACCTTCATCTCTCAAATGAGAAAAAGAGATCTTCACTGCTGAAGCTCGAAACATTTGTCCACTCCATCCTTCCTGAAGAAATGACATATTCTCAGCAAATGAGTTCAAATCTGATTGCTCAAATCAAAGAGAATATGAAGGCCAAATTTAAGAGTGCCTCTCCAGCTGAACAAGCTGTGATGCTCAAAGGTCTTTTTGTTCCTGTGGTGGCTGATCCCCACAAATTAACTGAGGAAGAGGAAGTGACAAGTGTTGCTTTCTACAAGCATGTTGAGCTAGTCATTCTGACAGATGATGAAGAAGAAGAAGAAGAAGATGAGAACATTCCCACTGATCCCAGTGATGATGAAGGGAAAGATTCTAAGGACAAGAAGGATGACGATGATGACAATCAAGGTCCAAGTCCTGGTGCTGGTGGATTAAAGTTAACAGCTGCTCAAACTAATCCCTCTGACAATCAGCAAGCTGAACAACAACAATCTCAACAAGAATCTCAACCTCCTCCTGCTGATGCTGAAAATCAAGCACCTGTACAAGGTGCTGATACTGAAGAAGAATACGCCAGAAAAAGGGCTGCCTTGAAAAATGGCAAGAGTCCAGTTTCTGATGCCAAGGTTACTGAAAAAAACCTTGAAGATGAGGATGAAGAAGATGAAGATTACCAACGAGCTCTACAAAATAGTCTCGTGATCCATGCAAGGCATACGCAGGATCTGGAAATTGGTGAATCTTCAAGACCAAAATCGAAGGAAGTTCCATCCCTTCCACTTACTACTGGCGAACTCCAGTTATTGAGTCTCAAACGTTGCCTTCAGCAACTACTCAATTAAAACTAACTACTGGCGAAACTCCAGTAATTGAGCCCCAAACTCAATTGAAACAACTATCTACTGGTGAAACTCCAGTCGTTGAGTCTGAAGCGTTGCCATCAGCAACCACTCAACAAAAAGGAAGTGAAGCTACTGACAAAGGCTCAAAAGTCGCTCAACTTGATGAATCTGAGGATGATGACGACTTGTCAGAAAATGAAGATGAACAATCCAAGCGAGACCCAAAAGTCGTTCAGATTCCTCCTCCTATTATCTCACTTATGAAGGAGATTCATTAAGGGCCGAGTTGCTTTTACGTGATGATCAGTTTGCTTCTGAATTAAGGCTCACTCCTTGACACCTAATTTAGTGCCGTTCCCAAGAGTTGAGGAGTTTACTCCCAGAATTCTAGCACTAAAGCAAGTCCATGATGCCTGCAAAGCTGAAGATGAGGCATTGCTTGCTGAGAGCCCACTTGACATTGGAAAGATATTGGCTACAGTGCTGAGACGCACTACAACTTTAACCATAGCTCAGAAAGACATCAGTCTTTATCACAAGAGCTATGAAGAAGATGTAAGTCAAGCGCTCTTGCTTGCAAAGAATGCTCTTGTCAAAGCTCAGAATATTATGGATGAGAAGGCCGCAACAGAGAAAAGACATGAAGAGAACATGATGAATATTCAAAAAGAGTTAGCAACAATGAACTCTGACCAACAAGAAATCATCATGAAGTATAACAGTCTCAACACTCTTGCTGAAAATTGCAATGAGTTTTATTCTCTGCACATCACTCCGATGTTGCAATCCATGTCTAAGGGGGAAAAGAAGAACACTAGAAAAAGCAATCAAACCCCTCCTACTCCTGCTGCTGATGTGCCACTTCCACTAGAACCTCTTGCTGAAAGAGAGCAAAGTTCTAAAAGACAAGCAGAAACTGAGTTAAATTCAGCAAGTACCAAAAAGAGAAAAACCGCTGCTGAAACTCAAGATTTCTGTCACAATGAAAGTCATCACAATCTGAATGAAGATGATGAAGAAGATGATGACAATCAAACAATAGCTCAAGCCATAAGAGCTAGACCCTTAACAGCCATAACTCCGTCTGGCCACTCAAGGCATTTTTCGTCTGACTCTTCAGCAAGAGATCAAGACAATGCTAAAACAAGAAGAAGGCAAAGACAGGAAGAGAAAAGGCTGGCCAGCATTGCTATTGGCTCCGGCATTGAATATACAAAGACCAGCAATGATGAAACCACTCAGAATGTGATCAGAAACATTCATGGTTGCTGGATCCTAAAGCTGGAAGACTTGCTGGTAAATGAGTTCTTTCCTACAGCCATTTTGAATCAGATGTTCAAATGGATTGAACTCAAGGTCCAAAGAAAGCAAAGGGAAGAATCCCTCCCAAGAAATATTGCTGGGAAATGGTTGAATCTTGAGGTCCATGTAAGAAGAGTTGCCATTGGTAAGACATATAGACAAGAACCAGATTTGATCAAACCACCTGGCATCGCTTACTATGCTGACCCGGTAACAAAGAAACCTAAGAAGAAACTTGGATTGATTCCTTATGAGTACTTCTATCTCACTGCTAGGATCAAGAAGAAGATCTTCTCTGGTTAAGAAAGATTCATCCGAGAAACATTTCAGATACACAGCTTCTCCATGCCAGCAATTGGGGCATGCATTTGTGGGTAATTAACTACATGGAAATGAATGCTGAAAAGCATCATCATACTGCCTGCAAAAATGCAAGAATTCTTCAACTACAAGTCCGTAGGCTTCTGGAAAACTACGAGAAGGATTGTGTTGAATTCACTGCTCTTGCTGAGAAGAGTGTAAGAGAGATTTTGAGAAAATCCTCTGAAAGAGTTTAAGTCCCTGCAATAGTTTTTGTTAAAGTTTTTGTTTGCTGATTCTTGTTATCTATGCTTTCTTGTAAACTTCTGAATGATAACTTTCAGCAATGAATTCTTTTTGACTCTTATTGGTTTTTGATTATGCAACTTACTTATGCTTACTGTTTATTATTCAAGTATGCTTGCATTAATCATCTGATTTATTCAACATCAGAAACCTCTAAAAGGGTAACAATTAATTTAGCCATGGATTGCTAACATCAAAAAGGGGGAAATTTGTTAGGAAACTTGTAATTTTGATGAGCAATTAACCATGCTAAATTAAGAACAGTCCAGTAACTAGTACTCTTAAGGTCCATAGGATTTAGAGATTTTAAGGACATTGTAAAAGAGGAACGTTTGCTGATGACTTAGATAGGTGTTAGATAAGTTATTTTTTTGTGATGACGTATTTTATTTTCTGAGAAGAAAATATTATTGACACTTTGTGTATGACGTATTTATTTTCTGAGAAGAAAATCTATTGATGCGTATGATGTATTTTATTTTCTGAAAAGAAAATATCTTATTGATGCTTAGCTTTAATGTATCTTATTTTCTGAAAAGAAAATGACCTATTGAAGCATTTGCTGAAGATGTATTTTGTTTATTACAAACAAATTATTGAAGCAAATAAGAAACCGGTCAGAATCTTGAAGACTTTTGAAGATCTGAAGACTTGAAGACTTGAAGACTTGAAGATTGCTGAAGACTGGTAAGGCACGTGTTGCTCAGAAAGTGAAATTTTCAGCAACAGCATTGCATAAGTGAAAATCTGAAAGACAGAGTAGGTTGTGCTTGCTGAAACTGAGAATGAACACTTGCTGATGAACATATGTGACCTCTTGCTGAATGTACGTGATTTTGCGCTCCAATGTTACTGTTTGAATTCTATTCAAATGTGCATTTAATGCAAAGCTTACACGCGAAGGACATGAAGACTAGAAGACAAACAAAGGTTGCTGCTGAAAGTACAAAAGCAAGATAGTGACATGTTAAGGAACAAAAGCCTTAGGATTTGAAATTCAAACGGCTCCTTACTTGCACTATAAATAGAGGTCATCCGGCAAAGAGTTGAAGTGTGTCAACAACGTGATCAAACTCTCACTTGTGCTTAAACTCACAAACCTTCAAACACTCTTACTGCCATTGATCCGTTCCAAGACTTAAAGCTTGAAAAAGCTACTTGTGAAGAAGTAGAACAAACTCGGCTAAGAAATTAGTTAAGTGTTCTTTCTTTCGAACAAGAACAAGTCTTGACACCAGAAACAATCAAACTTGTTTACTGCAAAGTATTCCAAGTTGTGTTTCTTAGATTACTTGTTGTAACTGAATAAGTTATAATTAAGTTATCTCACCCCAAAACTCTCTAACTGAAAATACACCCTTTCAGGCGTGATATTCAGGGGGAACTTAATCGAGCAAAGTTTTGCTGATTAAAAGTACCAAGTTTGGTGGAGAACAAGGTTGAGTTCTCTAGTTTAGGTTGGAGACAAAGCAAGTGTGCTTTGGTTTCTGTTGAATCGCTTTAGATAGGAGATTGTAAGGAACCTCAATCATATCTTAGTGGATTCAGTCCTAGAAAGGACAAAGTGGATTAGTTGAGAGATTACGCCACTCTCAGATACCACTAAAAAGCGTTTGTGTGATTTACTTACTGCATTTAGCTTTCAGCAAATATATCTGTTTGTACACAGTCACTCACTTCACTTGCTGAAACCCTTTACTTGCTGAAAAAGCACTTATTGTTTCAAAGACTTCCGCTCTCTGATTTTAAGTATCAGCAAACCAAGCTACTGTAAAGTAACTTACGCTTGCTGAGAAAGTTAAGTATCAGCAACCTCATTACTGAAAAGTAATAAGTACTTGCTGAGAAAGTTTTAAACGACAAAAGTTTGAAAAGACTATTCACCCCCCCCTCTAGTCTTTTCTTGTTGTTTAAAGGGACCAACC
>CM051457.1:35818260-35845979 GCA_028274465.1 Plantago ovata
CCAAGCACATTGATATTAGACATATTCATTAGAGATCATGTGGACAAAGGTGATATTGAGGTTGTGAAAGTAGGTACTGAAGATCAGCTTGCTGACATCTTTACCAAGCCCTACCCGATAATAGGTTCGCAATGCTAAGGTATAAACCTTGGATTGATTGAACTACCTCAATAAAGGATACACTTGGCAGAATGCTGAAACAGGTATTCAGCAAGCCAAAGTATTCCTGTCCAAAAGACCAAGTCACTGATTTCTTCTAAGAAATGATAAGTCACAACATGATTGCTGAAACAGGCATTCAGCAAGTAATTCCTTCAAAACAGGTATTTGTTAGGAAACTTGATCACTTGCTGAGACAGGAACTCAGTAAGTGAAAGAACTTAAGGATTGCTGAGACGGGTACTTAGACAATCAAAAGATACTGAAACAGGTATTCAAGTATCAAAGGAATTTTCTGAGAAAGGGAATTCAGAAAAAGAGCAAAACTCATCTCTCAGATTTACCAAAGGATGTCTCAAAGTGCAAAAAGAATTTACTGATACGGGAAATCAGAAATATCTTTCAAACTTAGAAAATATGAGATATCTAAGTAAGGGGAACTTTCAGCAAGTATCTAGATTGTTAATTCAAACTCGCTGAAAAGATTCTTGTCTATTTCAGCAAGCAATCTATCCCTTATTACTCGGTAAAATCAATTTGTGACGTTAAGCTGGCACAGATAAACTCGCAATAAATCATGACATGAAATTCAATCGTGGCCATTGATTAAAAGGAGTTATTAATCTAACGGCTAACAAAACAAAGAGAGAGAGAGTGCTCTGACGGTTTTAGTTAGTGGGCCACTACGCATTCAATGCAAAGGCTCCACTATCTCCAGTGTTTCTCTGTTTTACCCTTGCTGAGACTCAAATCGATTGAGTTTCTCACACACCAGAGACACTATATAAAGGAGTTAGAGAAATGACAAAATTCTTTAACTCACATTTCCTTTCTCTGCAATTTCTAGCCTGAAACTACTGTACCTCCGGTCAAAAAGCAAACTATCTCTTTCGTACAATTTCTTGCTCTATATAAGAAATGGCTCCCAAGAGACAGTCATCTAAGTCCTCAAAATCGTCAAAGGTTGACAGTGCTGAAACACGCATTGCTCCGGTGACTTCTTCTTGACCCAAGACACAGCGAAAGTTGTGTTGAAAAACGACCGAATCACTGTAAAACCTATGCCTCCGTCATATCTTGACACTGCAAAGTGTGAGATGTTGATGCAATGGGGAGGGTTTGCAAAAGAAAAGTACATTAGGTACTTTTATGAACAAGAACTTGATGACCAAAATGAAGAGGCGCTTGAGTTCATCAAGCAGCAAGGCCTCATGAACTTTATCTCTGCTCGCACTAAGCAAGTGAGCATGATTGATACCATGGAATTCTACAACAATGCAGAAATCCAGTCCCTTACAGACAGTAATGGAGTCACTGAAAAGGTGATCCTTACTTATGTTCAGAACACGCAAATCGTCCTGAAATGGACTGATTTAGCGGAGATTTTTCAGATTCCAACCACTGGAACTGAAGATGACGTCACTGCTTCTGACGAAGAAATTGAAGCTTTCTACAGTGACGTCAGAAATGGAAAAATGAAGAAAGGCGAGATAGCTCCCGTGACTTGGACAAAGCACGTTAAGAGAAAACATCTCTGCCATTCACTTGGTCTAGTAGCTCTGCTACTGATTAAAGTTCTTGACTCCCAAGTTGGAGGAATTGACCAAGTAGGCCTGAGAAGATGGCCATTGCTGATGCATATCTATGAAAATAAATCGGAACTTAACTGGGCTAAGTACATTTCAACAGGCTTGTTGATTGTGTTACTAAGTTTAAAGTAAGGTAGAAGACAACAAGGTCTCACCTTCCTTTCCAGTTATGTATGGAATCAAGATATGCTATATCCTTGAACATTTCAGGATTCATCTAAGAAACCCATTGCCAATCAAGAAATCTGTGTGCAATGTGGGAAGATCTTTCTACAAGCAGAATGTACCTAAGATTGCTGGTAAGAAACCAAGAAGACAACAACTGCAAATGTTGTCTGCACAAGCCAGCAAGAAAGGTATACAACAGCTGCAGATGTTACCACTCAGCAACTTAGAGATGAAACTGCTGTTGGAGGTGGTAACACAAATGAAACTGCTGTAGAAAATCAACAAGGTACGTGTACAACAACCGTTGCTGAAAATGCAACAATAGATGACTCTGGGAAACTGGAGAAATCTAAAAAGAAAACGAGGAAAGCTGATGATGACACTCAGACTGCAGCGTCATCAGCAAATCCCATACCTAAGAGGAAACGGACAAGTAACAAAAGAAAGAAGACACTGGCTTCTCAGTCAGTCCCCAATGTCCAAGACTCCTTAGTCAATTCCCAGACAAATGCTGAAACGCATTTGCCAGTAGATGTTGCTGAAATAATTACTGAAACATACATCAGCAATGTTGAAGTGTTTGCGGAAGCCTTCAACAATCAACTTAACGTTGATAACTCTACTGAGAATAGACCACAAGGCAGTGGAAGTGAAATTCGTGCCCAAGTCCCAGATATCTACATTGTAGATAATCTAGATGATCAAACCATGGATCCAGTAAGCGACATTGCTGCTGATCTACAAAGAGCGGCACTTGCTGATTCTGCAGAACAGATGGTTGCTGAACAAGCAACTCATCAAGTTGCTGAAACCCAGCTTGCTGATGGACCAGTTGATGAGATAGCAATGGTTCCAGTTCCTGAAGTTGCTGAACTCAAGAAGCATTATTCAAAGACGCATCTCTTGATGCTGAGAATACTGGCCCAAGTTCACCCAAGACTTCAATTGACAAAGTCCAGCTTGTACTGGAAGATTTAAGCAAACAAATGGAGTTGGAGATTGAAGAATCATCCAACAAGTCAATTGATCTCTTCATGACAAGCAGTGAGCTTAAAGGTCAAGATGCTTCTGCTCAACTTGTCAATTCAGAGACAAGGGAGATTGCTGAAACCGCACAGCTTTCTCAGTTAGAGCAAAATCAGAAGTCTGCTGAAGAAACAGTCCAAGAAGCTGAAGAAACTATTAATGTTGAAAGGACTGAGCCACAACCTGTCCTTCCTCAGCAGGTAGTTAATTCAACCATCAGTAAAACTTCAAATTCTGAAAATTGTTCTTTTGCTAAAATTATTCTTTCTCTACAGACTTCTCAAGATACAAGTCAGAAGGTTGCTGAAGCCTCTGCACCAGAACCAACACTCCCAGCTCAGCAGGTAGTTAATAATTTTGGTATAAAAACTAAGTTTGACAGCTTAGTACTTGTGTCTAATTTTAATTATTTCAGGATGAACAAATGGAGGATGCTACTCAAGCTCCTCATAGTATGGAAATTGTACTACATGAGCTTGCTGACTCTCAGCAGGTAAATCATGTTTCAAATTTAAACTCTAAAATAATTCTCCAAACCAATCCTGATCTAAATCAAATTCTTTTTCAGGCTCAAAAGGAGACCACTAAAGTGGTACTCATCACTGAAGATCAGCAAGTAAGTTCTGAAGAACTTTACTTGAGCTTCAAGAGGACAACTTTGTCAAGAGTTGCTAAGTCCGTCAGCAACTGGCAAAGATATAGGAGAATGGACTTCTCAGATCTTCACCTTCATCTCTCAAATGAGAAAAAGAGATCTTCACTGCTGAAGCTCGAAACATTTGTCCACTCCATCCTTCCTGAAGAAATGACATATTCTCAGCAAATGAGTTCAAATCTGATGCTCAAATCAAAGAGAATATGAAGGCCAAATTTAAGAGTGCCTCTCCAGCTGAACAAGCTGTGATGCTCAAAGGTCTTTTTGTTCCTGTGGTGGCTGATCCCCACAAATTAACTGAGGAAGAGGAAGTGACAAGTGTTGCTTTCTACAAGCATGTTGAGCTAGTCATTCTGACAGATGATGAAGAAGAAGAAGAAGAAGATGAGAACATTCCCACTGATCCCAGTGATGATGAAGGGAAAGATTCTAAGGACAAGAAGGATGACGATGATGACAATCAAGGTCCAAGTCCTGGTGCTGGTGGATTAAAGTTAACAGCTGCTCAAACTAATCCCTCTGACAATCAGCAAGCTGAACAACAACAATCTCAACAAGAATCTCAACCTCCTCCTGCTGATGCTGAAAATCAAGCACCTGTACAAGGTGCTGATACTGAAGAAGAATACGCCAGAAAAAGGGCTGCCTTGAAAAATGGCAAGAGTCCAGTTTCTGATGCCAAGGTTACTGAAAAAAACCTTGAAGATGAGGATGAAGAAGATGAAGATTACCAACGAGCTCTACAAAATAGTCTCGTGATCCATGCAAGGCATACGCAGGATCTGGAAATTGGTGAATCTTGAAGACCAAAATCGAAGGAAGTTCCATCCCTTCCACTTACTACTGGCGAAGCTCCAGTTATTGAGTCTCAAACGTTGCCTTCAGCAACTACTCAATTAAAACTAACTACTGGCGAAACTCTAGTAATTGAGCCCCAAACTCAATTGAAACAACTATCTACTGGTGAAACTCCAGTCGTTGAGTCTGAAGCGTTGCCATCAGCAACCACTCAACAAAAAGGAAGTGAAGCTACTGACAAAGGCTCAAAAGTCGCTCAACTTGATGAATCTGAGGATGATGACGACTTGTCAGAAAATGAAGATGAACAATCCAAGAAAGACCCAAATGTCGTTCAGATTCCTCCTCCTAATTATCTCACTTATGAAGGAGATTCATTAAGGGCCGAGTTGCTTTTACGAGATGATCAGTTTGCCACTGAACTTAAGGCTCACTCCTTGACACCTAATTTTGTGCCGTTCCCAAGAGTTGAGGAGTTTACACCCAGAATTCTAGCACTAAAGCAAGTCCATGATGCCTGCAAAGCTGAAAATGAGGCATTGCTTGCTGAGAGCCCACTTGACATTGGAAAGATATTGGCTACAGTGCTGAGACGCACTACAACTTTAACCATAGCTCAGAAAGACATCAGTCTTTATCACAAGAGCTATGAAGAAGATGTAAGTCAAGCTCTCTTGCTTGCAAAGAATGCTCTCATCAAGGCTCAGAATATTATGGATGAGAAGGCCGCAACAGAGAAAAGACATGAAGAGAACATGATGAATATTCAAAAAGAGTTAGCAACAATGAAATATGACCAACAAGAAATCATCATGAAGAATAACAGTCTCAACACTCTTGCTGAAAATTGCAATGAGTTTTATTCTCTGCACATCACTCCGATGTTGCAATCCATGTCTAAGGGGGAAAAGAAGAACACTAGAAAGAGAAATCAAACCCCTCCTACTCCTGCTGCTGATGTGCCACTTCCACTAGAACCTCTTGCTGAAAGAGAGCAAAGTTCTAAAAGACAAGCAGAAACTGAGTTAAATTCAGCAAGTACCAAAAAGAGAAAAACCGCTGCTGAAACTCAAGATTTCTGTCACAATGAAAGTCATCACAATCTGAATGAAGATGATGAAGAAGATGATGACAATCAAACAATAGCTCAAGCCATAAGAGCTAGACCCTTAACAGCCTTAACTCCGTCTGGCCACTCAAGGCATTTTTCGTCTAACTCTTCAGCAAGAGATCAAGACAATGCTAAAACAAGAAGAAATCAAAGACAGGAAGAGAAAAGGCTAGCCAGCATTGCTATTGGCTCCGGCATTGAATATACAAAGACCAGCAATGATGAAACCACTCAGAATGTGATCAGAAACATTCATGGTTGCTGGATCCTAAAGCTGGAAGACTTGCTGGTAAATGAGTTCTTTCCTACAGCTACTTTGAATCAGATGTTCAAATGGATTGAACTCAAGGTCCAAAGAAAGCAAAGGGAAGAATCCCTCCCAAGAAATATTGCTGGGAGATGGTTGAATCTTGAGGTCCATATAAGAAGAGTTGCCATTGGTAAGACATATAGACAAGAACCAGATTTGATAAAACCACCTGGCATCGCTTACTATGCTGACCCGGTAACAAACAAACCTAAGAAGAAACTTGGATTGATTCCTTATGAGTACTTCTATCTCACTGCTAAGGATCAAGAAGAAGATCTTCTCTGGTTAAGAAAGATTCATTCGAGAAACATTTCAGATACACAGCTTCTCCATGCTAGCAATTGGGGCATGCATTTGTGGGTAATTAACTACATGGAAATGAATGCTGAAAAGCATCATCATACTGCCTGCAAAAATGCAAGAATTCTTCAACTACAAGTCCGTAGGCTTCTGGAAAACTACGAGAAGGATTGTGTTGAATTTACTGCTCTTGCTGAGAAGAGTGTAAGAGAGATTTTGAGAAAATCCTCTGAAAGAGTTTAAGTCCCTGCAATAGTTTTTGTTAAAGTTTTTGTTTGCTGATTCATTGTTATCTATGCTTTCTTGTAATCTTCTGAATGATAACTTTCAGCAATGAATTCTTATTAACTCTTATTGGTTTTGATTATGCAACTTACTTATGCTTACTGTTTATTAATTCAAGTATGCTAGCATTAATCATCTGATTTATTCAACATCAGAAACCTCTAAAAGGGTAACAATTAATTTAGCCATGGATTGCTAACATCAAAAAGGGGGAAATTTGTTAGGTAACTTGTAATTTTGATGAGCAATTAACCATGCTAAATTAAGAACAGTCCAGTAACTAGTACTCTTAAGGTCCATAGGATTTTAGAATTTTAAGGACATCGTAAAAGAGGAACGTTTGCTGATGACTTAGATAGGTGTTAGATAAGTTATTTCTTTTGTGGATGACGTATTTTATTTTCTGAGAAGAAAATATCTTATTGACACATTTGTGTATGACGTATTTTATTTTCTGAGAAGAAAATATCTTATTGACACAATTGCGTATGATGTATTTATTTTCTGAAAAGAAAATATCTTATTGATGCTTAGCTTTAATTAATCTTATTTTCTGTAAAGAAAATGACCTATTGAAGCATTTGCTGAAGATGTATTTTGTTTATTACAAACAAATTATTGAAGCAAATAAGAAACCGGTCAGAATCTTGAAGACTTTTGAAGATCTGAAGACTTGAAGACTTGAAGACTTGAAGATTGCTGAAGACTGGTAAGGCACGTGTTGCTCAGAAAGTGAAATTTTCAGCAACAGCATTGCATAAGTGAAAATCTGAAAGACAGAGTAGGTTGTGCTTGCTGAAACTGAGAATGAACACTTGCTGATGAACATATGTGACCTCTTGCTGAATGTACGTGATTTTGGGCTCCAATGTTACTGTTTGAATTCTATTCAAATGTGCATTTAATGCAAAGCTTACACGCGAAGGACATGAAGACTAGAAGACAAACAAAGGTTGCTGCTGGAAAGTACAAAAGCAAGATAGTGACATGTTAAGGAACAAAAGCCTTAGGATTTGAAATTCAAACGGCTCCTTACTTGCACTATAAATAGAGGTCATCCGGCAAAGAGTTGAAGTGTGTCAACAACGTGATCAAACTCTCACTTGTGCTTAAAAACTCACAAACCTTCAAACACTCTTACTGCCATTGATCCGTTCCAAGACTTAAAGCTTGAAAAAGCTACTTGTGAAGAAGTAGAACAAACTCGGCTAAGAAATTAGTTAAGTGTTCTTTCTTTCGAACAAGAACAAGTCTTGACACCAGAAACAATCAAACTTGTTTACTGCAAAGTATTCCAAGTTGTGTTTCTTAGATTACTTGTTGTAACTGAATAAGTTATAATTAAGTCATCTCACCCCAAAACTCTCTAACTGAAAATACACCCTTTCAGGCGTGATATTCAGGGGGAACTTAATCGAGCAAAGTTTTGTTGATTAAAAGTACCAAGTTTGGTGGAGAACAAGGTTGAAGTTCTCTAGTTTAGGTTGGAGACAAAGCAAGTGTGCTTTGGTTTCTGTTGAATCGCTTTAGATAGGAGATTGTAAGGAACCTCAATCATATCTTAGTGGATTCAGTCCTAGAAAGGACAAAGTGGATTAGTTGAGAGATTACGCCACTCTCAGATACCACTATAAAAGCGTTTGTGTGATTTACTTACTGCATTTAGCTTTCAGCAAATTATATCTGTTTGTACACAGTCACTCACTTCACTTGCTGAAACCCTTTACTTGCTGAAAAAGCACTTATTGTTTCAAAGACTTCCGCTCTCTGATTTTAAGTATCAGCAAACCAAGCTACTGTAAAGTATCTTACGCTTGCTGAGAAAGTTAAGTATCAGCAACCTCATTACTGAAAAGTAATAAGTACTTGCTGAGAAAGTTTTAAACGACAAAAGTTTGAAAAGACTATTCACCCCCCCCTAGTCTTTTCTTGTTGTTTAAAGGGACCAACAATAACTGATGCTTCTATTTCCTATATACTGATAGGGCGAACATTGTAGATGTTTCTGGATTAGGATGTGTCCTTTTGTATAGGACATACATGGATTAGTATTAATCTCGTTGGAAGACCACGCCTGTAAAAAAATGGATATTCCCTATACATCTCAAACTACGGTTTATGATTTAAATGGATGTTTATGGACAAATTAGGGATTAGTATTAAATTATGTTTCAATAGTACTACGGTTTTTATTATGCTAATTGTAAATGAGGTACAAATTATAAGTCGGAAATCAAAAGTACAATGTAGGTAGATTTTAATTGTCATGGTTGGATCCATTAAAAGTCAAATGTAATCCAAGTATGTCCCGAAATTGTCATTTACCTTTACAATTTACAAATTTCATTTGCAATAATTCACATTTCACAAATAAGTACCAGTTAATATAGAACACCAAAAGGGGGATAGGTTGAAATATATAAAATATAATTAATTAAATGGTCAAATAAAAAACTAAATTATGTAAACGTCTACTCATTCATACTGAATAGCCCTAACTTGTTCGCTACGAAAACTTGACATTAGTATGAAAGTAGTATATGCCTTATGTAGTTCACTACCGAAATTATATTAAAATAAAATAAAATATTGGAATTAGTATATTCATATAACCAAATCGCTCCAATCAATTTTACTAATGCACGCCTTTCAATTTAATTATATAATTATCGGAGTTAAAGATTGCTAAACTGTTTAGAACGGATGGCCTTCCATATGTTATTTTTTTAACAATTTGAAAAGACATATGCGTTTGCGTGTATCTCACATATAATTTTCGTGTTTAGTATTATTGCATTAAAATTAAAATATTGTAAGTTCTACTATGCGTTGACTCTTAAACCCACCGCTCGATGCCCCTCGGGTGCCCATGCCGTTAATCCTAAACCCTATGCACTATGCCCTAAACCCTTGGCTCTATGCCATATACCCTTTGCAATATTCCCTAAACCCTTTGCACTATGGCCTATACCCTTTTATTTAGCACGCTAATTTTTTTTATTTCGATTGTATTCAAGTACCTCTATCCTTTAAAAACATATTAAAAATCTTTTTAACAATTATGATATGTGTAATATATGTAATTTAAATTGAATTTAAATTAAAATTGCAATATAAAATTTATAATGCAATATTATAATTCATGGAAGGGTTTTTAAAGAAAATAAAACAAAAACTACCATAGAGAACGTGAAATGGGAACACGGCTATGCCGATTTCCGCTTGTTAATAGGCATAACACGTTTTTTTTATTGTAGCCCTATTTGGTATGTATAAATTAAAATTTCGTTCCCAGTATCCACTATTTCTGCCTCACTGTGTCAAGAAAGAAAAATTCAATCTGGCGCGCCGTCGATATTTTGAAAACTCGGGTGAGCCTTGTTTGTCATACTACGTCTCAATTCGCCGGAACTAAATCATTATTAACTTGCTATAATTTTTCTTTGTCAAATCGAGATCTTGCCGGATCTGAGTACGATACGCCTCTTCCAGAAGGTAAACCATAAATCCATTTCAGTAATGTTTACTTTCATTTGATTATAATACATAGACATTGCCCGTAAGTATACTGTTTTGCTTACTGTACTCAAAGCAAATGGGGGTTTCTCGTTGCTGTTCGAATCAAAATTAGGGTTTAAGAAATTAGGAATTTATGTGCACTGTTGGATAAATTTGGGAATTAGGTCAATTATGTTCATACAAAATCATTGTCAGTGCCTATGGTGTCCAAATTACTTGAATTAATAGTAGAATTCTAGTATTTTTTAACACAACAACTATATATAATTTATATTAAATATGGAACCTGATTTTATTGTCTGGAATAGTTTTATATACCCAACTAGTTGTTATTAAATTACTCAAGAGCAAATAAAGCTGCATTCCTATTGTACGCAGTATATAAACAAGTGTCTAAATTTTTTATTATTCATACTATTTGTTGATATACCAGCTTATATTTCAAATGGATAATTGTACATTTTAGCTATATTCTACTGTTTGGTGTTATAGTCATATGATTAATTTTTCTGTGGTGTAATTGTTATAGTAAGATATATTATAAATAATTTCCATGCTAATTTGGCTTATTTCAGATTCTATTTTGACTGATATGGTGGTAATCACAAGGAGTGATTCTCAGCTTAGAAATAGGTTCTTGGCACATGCTAGTGTTAAGAAAAAGGCTGGAAGAAGGTGAAAGACTATTCTCCACAGAAGGATTTCAGCGGTTGTGAGAGCTAGGCAGAGGGGAGATTACATGAACCGGCTTCTGAACCTTAATGAAAATCACACCCGGCTTATGGTGCATATGTCTCCGTCTCAGCTAGACTGCTTTTCTAAGTTGCTGGACAGGCATGGTGGCCTCCAGAGTAGTCAGTTTGTTGACTATAGGGAGAAGATTTTTATGTTCCTCGGTGTTCTTGCTCATGGTACCAGTCACGGTGTTCTCAAATTTGCATTCTTGAGGGCGGCCTCTACTGTTGGTAGGTATTTCAATGAGGTTCTAGATTGTGTTGTTGGAATGAGAGAGCTCCTACTTACACGCCCTGTTCCAGTCAATTCTGAATGCAGGGATGATCCTTGGTATCACTTTCAGGTTGGGTTATCTTTACCATTTACATTGAACTTTATATGATGTGGTTATTAAATTGGTTATATTACTAATGAATGTCATATTAATTATTCTTATATCTTAGGGGTGTGTTGGAGTGGTTGATGGCATGAGGATGGGACCTAATGAC
Source organism: Plantago ovata (assembly GCA_028274465.1). NCBI lineage: Eukaryota > Viridiplantae > Streptophyta > Magnoliopsida > Lamiales > Plantaginaceae > Plantago > Plantago ovata. Next base: position 35,829,404 of record CM051457.1, read on the forward strand.
TATTTGCTGGCTGCATGTGGGAAAGATCTAAGATTCACATACGTGAACACTCGTCTAGATGGATCCAGGGGTCCAATGCATATACTAAGGGAAGCACTTGGGGCAGATGACATACTTGAACCTCAAACAGGTACTTTTAACATTGTAATTTACGACTGATTTAAAGGAAATATGATAATGCCTCCTTATTTTATATAAATGATGTCATTCTCACCCCATTGTCATATGGTTATTGAATCAGGATGTTCTAATAGTTATGTCATTATTTTTTCAATTTTATTACTTGTATCAATAAATGTTCAATAAGTATAAACACATTATGGGTCTGAAATTAAATCTTCATATGACTGGAACATCCTTAGTTGCTTAACTGATTTCATGTGATGATGCGAATTAATTTGTATACTGAATAATTGTTTTTCATTTCTCTGATTTTTGATCAACTTGTTCAGGCTGATTGCATTATTATTGTCCTTTGTGACTAAATGACAGGCACTTACTACTTGGTGAACAACCAGTTTGCAAATGCACCCGGTTTCTTGGCTCCTTATCACGGAGAAAACTGCAGGAAGGATCGTGGTGGTCCACTTGATATCCAGCCAAAAGAGTACTTTAATGAGAAGCATAATGTAGCCACTACCAGCAACAGACGTGCTTTTGGACTTCTAAAACGTCGATTTGCAGTTCTTCGATCTGGGAGCCTTAGTTGTTACAAACATGATAAACAACTTAAAATCATACTTGCTTGCTGCCTCATCCATAACTTGATGCATACCACAGAACCCAATGATGACTGGGTTGAAGCAGAGCTTCATCCCGCCTATCCAAATGATGAAAAGATTGTTGACATCCCTCATTATGAGGAGCCCAACATGCATGGTTTTGTTAACATAACTGATTGGATTGAATTCCGCAACAATATAACAGATGTGATGTACCGCCGTTGGTTGAGGGCTGTTGAAATGCTGGTTACTGAAATTTAGGAGTAGTTGATGAGTTATATCTAGCTTTTTGGAAGGTTTAGTAATGCCCGCATGAATCCACTTGTGTCCAGCATTCAACCCATCTACTTTACTGCAGATCACAGCTTTTTGTTAGTTTAACGAGGATTTTAATTCGTGAACTCCTGTTGTGTAATTCTGAGAATATACTAGACCTACTATGATTTTGTAATATCTCCTGTTTGTGTCAATATTTTGTTTAGTAACAAGACTAAATCAGTAGAGCATCTATTAAATTACAACAAACAGTTTTCATCAAGTTACAAGTCTTAACCTCATACTTTGTAGGTTGTAAATTTTCAACACCCTTCAAAATACGGACCTCAAAGTTACTAATTACGAGCAAGACTTAGATATACCACACTATTTTCTGACAAACTCCTTTATTCTTTCTATATAACTAATACACCTTTTAGTTATAACGTGAAACAACAAAAGCAAAAAACAGCAACAACATAGGTCTTTCAATTCAAACAGTACTACTTTATTTTTAGGTACTCATCAATAACTGCTCCATGGTCGATGCAAGATACAGCTTGGTATGAAGGCAAGGTTCCGAAGGGCCATGTTCAGCTAATAGTGAGGAAGCTGAAGGATCTTGCAGATAAGGGCATCTGGGAATGGCCAGACAAAACAGATATGGCTTATGATGAAGTTTCAAGTTACATTTTCCAGTACCTTGGTATCACGTACAAACATACTCAGTTGAAAGTGGTTGTTGATATGCTGGAAAAACGCCATGTGCTCTTCAACAATCTCCTAAGTCGTGATGGGATGAAGTGGGAGCATACTACCAACACACTAACTGCTAAGTCAGAAATATGGGACGACATCATTAAGTAACCAAAAAAATCAACACCATTACTTTGGGAGATACTTTCTTATTATACAAGTTTAGTGTTCAAATTACTTTAATGTTTTATATTTGTTTAACTGCTAGAGTGATGATCGGTATGGATGGTACATTAAGCACGGAGAGCCTTTCTGGGCAGAGCTACCGAGCATCTTTGAGGGTTGGTCGCTGGTGCGACAACCAAATAAGAGTGATAGCGCGTCAAGTGAGTATACATCTGACAGCAGTCCTTTTGACGTAAAACTGAAGTCCAGAGATGAGGAAGGATCTAGTGTTAGCCCTGAATGTATAAGTTACGGAGATGGAGGTACTTCAACTACATGAGAGAATTTATAAGTTTGAGAATATGGATCATTAGTTGTAGCTCAGTTTTACAGTTCAGTTCCATATTACGAAGTACTTTTATATTAGAATCTTTGTCCTAAGGTGCCAATTTCTTAATCTTGTTTACTTGTAATGGATTTATATTTGAATATGATCATGATTCTGTGAGATGCACGCCAAATTTGTTTCCTCATCTAAGGACAACATATCTTTTCATTGTATATAATTTATGAATGCATTAATGAAATTAAAGCATGGATGAGGAAGTTTCTTCACTACCCAACAGGACTATGTGTAATTTTAATTTTAACATTTCTGCTGGAAGGGTATGTGAATCATATAATCTATGTAATTTCTTTATCATATTTATCATATCAGTTCAATCTGGTGCAAATAATTAATGCAGCAATGAAATCAAGCATGAATGAGGAAGTTCTTGTACAACTCAAAAAATTTCACTGCTTCCCAATTCATTCAGAAATAGACAACTTTAGACAGGCATGTTGGGTTTGAGATATGAATCTACTATATTAAATACAAACCTCAAAGTAAGAAGAACATATAAGTCTATATCACAAAAATGTAGAACTGTTTAGTAAACATTACTTGGGAAATGCTGGAAATAAAGATATGGATATTAGGTTCTGAAATGATCTACTTTTGGCCATACTATCCTATCTTCTACTCTTAATAATAACCAAACTTTATGTAATTATAAATTACTGACTTTAGAAGTACGTAAATTTGAAATTAACATGTAAAGATTTAGAACTCTGCTGTATACAATATGTTTTTTAAAATATTTCACATAAGATTTAGTTGGGCTGCATTAATATCAGATTGAACCAGCTATTATCTAGAACTTCACTATAAAAAGGCACACTCTGGCTGAAATAGAACAATCCATCCCCACTTATACAGAAAAAGAAAGTAAACTTAAAAAAAGGCAAGAGCTCCACAAACAAATTGCACATCAGAGTCCAGTTTCATTGAGCAATGAAGCACTCTAATGCTATTGCGATTGCCCAACAGGACTTGGTGTTCTCTGATGCCAAGTTCCCTAAGGAACATGTTGAGTTTCTGCTCCAGGGGCTCAAGAAAATCCAGATTGATCATGCTGCCTGGGAGTGGCCAATGAAAAGTGGTGGCCAATTGACCAGATGATCAACAAGTTGTATTGCAAGTTTGTCGTGGTTTACCACAGAGCTGATACCGTCAAGGTTGTCAAGATGCTCTACGATAGACATTACGTGATGTCCTTTATGAGGTCTGAAGATGAACTCCTATGGTCACCTGCTACAAACAAGTTTATGGCAGATGACGGTGTCTGGGGGCGATTAATGGTGGTATGGTTAATATTGATCTCCTTAATTAAATCCTTTTTGCTATGCTAAGTTGATACTTAATTCGCAATCCTTACAATATTATATTTGTGTGTTTTTGTAGAAGGAAAAACGTGTTCTCTGGTACGTGGCAGCTGGAGATCCCCTCTGGATTGACCTAGGCATCCTGTTTGAGGGTATTGGTTTTGGCTTTGCTCCTGATTCGTATGCAAGCAAGGGAGAATCCAGCATGGAACCAACCGACACTTATGATCTTGCGGAACCAAACTCACCAACATCTCCTCTTGCTCCAGTCAATTCTTTGGCTCTTACTGTTGTCCATGTTGCCTCCCCTGTCAACCAGCGCCCCATGCTTTTTTCATCACATGATTCCAGCTCTCCGGGATACTCATTCATCACATTTGCAGAGTGGGAAAAATCACGCTTGGTCTCTGAGAAGAAGAAAGTTGCGAGGAAGAAAATCATTTGGGACTTTGTTGGTTCTCCTGGAGAATCAAGTGCCAGCAGTCAATTACATGAGATGTCTGCTGGTACCTGGATCGCAAGGTTGAGGCAAATAGGCAGAAGAAAGAAGCTAAGATTCGCGAGGAGGCTAACAAGATCATCCAGGAGGGAAATGACACAGATTCGGAGGAGTTGTTCACTTTAGTATTTTAGGTTGATCTAAAACAATCCATCCCCACCTACTTAATTTGGCCAACTAAGTAGGTATCTTTTAAACTGATGTTCGTACTTTGTTTTTTTGAGTTCTTGAGACATTCCGTCATAGTAGTATTTTGTATTTGCAGTTGCACTTATGCTGTATTTTGGCATTTTAATGAAAGGGATTGGACTGTTGAATTAGATTAATGTCTACTATATTTTTATTGTTAAGATATAATATTTCAGATAAGCATTTTGATGTTAAGATATAGTGATCAAATAAGGAAGATTAGTAGAACAGAACTTCTTAATCAAATATTTAAATACATGAATCACTCAATTTGACCATTCAAGTACAACATTAAATATAAACTTTTGTCAACATTCTTAGAAGGAACAACATTCAGGAAACTACGTTATGTCTTATACAAAATCAAAATCATCAGAATATAGCATGATCAATTCATTGTCATTTCAAAAAATAAAACCATTCAAGTTTTGATGGATTAAAATGAAAAGTTTAGAACGATTCAAACCCCAATAACTTTTGGCACCGGACATGGAGACACGTACCAAGTTTTACTAGTATTAACTTGCTCCCATTGTTCAGCCGGTCCAACCATATCTACAATCCAATCTGTCTGCGCTGCCTCAACATACATTTCAAACACCTTAAAGTTTGGATCAAAAGTTGGGACTTGCTGTGGAATTCGGTACAAAGTTTTCTGCCAAGTAGAGTCAATTTCAAGTAGCTTATATTGAGTGAAGACACCAGCTACTCGTGAACGAAAAGCGTCAACATTAGCCCACATTCTACTAACATCATCATTTTTCTAGATTGGGGTGAGTCCAGAGGGGAATACACATCCATGTTTGTGATACCAAAACCAGTTAGGAGCAATGCGATCACCTACAGATTGTAAAATAGCTCAAAGCAGTTTAGTCATATTGAATGTTTGCGGATCGCAGCAGTGAACATATTGTTTTCTAGGATTAAAATAAAACAATCCATTAATAGGGTGCACATTCCATCTTCCACCACCAACCAGGATTATTATCTTCAAATCAACAGGAGGACCTTATCAGAAACAAAACATGGATCAGTAGTTTGCCACAAGTTTATAAATAACTCTGTTAACATGCTTACCAATTATCTACCAGCAACCAGCCCTACAATTGAAATATCAGAAGTTATACTGATAAAAAATACTTTAAATTGATCAACCAGCCTTTTTTCCAGAAGTTAATCAGAAGTTAACATACTTGTTTATCAGAAGTTATACATACTTTAAATTGATCAACATGCCTTCTGATAACTTCTGATCAGCCCTACACTGTTAATCAGTAGTTTGCCACAGATTTATAAATAACTCTGTTAACTTGCTTACCAAATTTTTGGCTCCTATGAATTTCAGACTTACTAATTGTGATTTTGTTATTCAATTTTTTTGTAGAATAAAAAGTTTAAATCAACAAACAACTGGAACATACACCATGTTGTTGATGAGACAGAATGAGATTTTAAGTTCACTAGCTATTTTTTTCTATAATCATATTAGAATTATTTTATAACTTAAAATAAAACACATAAACCATGTTCCGTAAGACCATAAAGAAGTAAGAGATGTCTTGTCACATATTGCACAAACAAATAACTCATATTTCCAGTTTTATATATTAGCTGGAATGCCAAGGCTCGATTTTGTTTCCCATAAATTAATGTTGTACCAGATCAGAAACCAAAACAATCAACACAATCTGTCAATATGTAACAATGCCAATAAATTTTGATGGCTTTTTGTTCACATAAATTCTAGGTTCCTAGCCCTATAACATTTAGATTATACAGCAATCTATCATCAAAGAGGGAATCATACAGCAGCATGCAAGATTTTTATGATTTGCAGGCTGGTAGTTGGAAGAAGATAAGATGATACTCACCTCTTATGGTCCTTGGCTTTACTGGACAACCAACCTTCTCCTTCCCTTTGCCACCACCACTGGCTTGCATCAGCTGCTTTCCTTTATCCATAAACACCTATTCCGGGAAAGAAGTGTTCTGTTAAAACAGATTTTTGCTAGAAAGAGAAAACCTGTGGTTTATTAAATCTGAAAGGTGTAAAACAGATTTACACTTGAATGGTATGATAGTAAGTCACTTTGATTATGTAAAGAGATGAGGTAGACTTTGAAAAGACAATTCTATTAAGGCTAGTGTCAAGGGTCATGATGATCATTGATAAATAAAATCGGTATTCATTGCTGTGGAAGCCGTTTCAGGCGTGTTGGAGGGGAGAAACAGAGAAAGTAGCTTTTTCTATGATGCAATCACAGCCCTTCATCTTATTTTGTCTAATCAAAACCCTTCATATTTACATAGAAATCCTAACCCTTTATCCCTACATTGATTATTTATAAGTAACCTTTAAAATGGATATAATTTGTCCATAAGTCAGGAAGGCAAAACTTCTAAGACGACCTTATCGACTAGTTAAAAAAACGTAACATACTAACTAAAGTTCGAAATATATATTCGAATGTCGTACGTATGAAATTAATTTGCAATTCAACTCCAATACGAATTGATATATGATCAGGAAAAAAATTTTAAGTGTAGTAGTAGAGGTAAACCAATTGTTGTACGAATTGTAGTTGACAAAAAATGCAACTGGAGTTAAATCAATAAGAACTACAATTAGGTAATAAAACATGCATTAAATCTCTGTAATCAGGAAATAATTAGAATGTAAAACAAATAGTAGTTAGGTGATCTCATAGTTATTACAGGCTTCTAAAGCTAGGTGGTCTTTAAATACTCTATACTTGTTACAAGTTTTCACAACTCACTAAGCAACACCAACTCCAAATATTTCACTTATCACCATACTTCAACAAACTGAAAATTTGTAGTCCAAATGGCGGATACTCAAACTCACCGTCAAGTGGCTTGGTATGGGAGTGGAGAGTCAATATCTGAGGTTCATATGAAGCTCATAGCTTCAAAGTTGAATGAGCTTTGCCAGTCAGGAGACTGGATGTTAGGAAACTTGTAATTTTGATGAGCAATTAACCATGCTAAATTAAGAACAGTCCAGTAACTAGTACTCTTAAGGTCCATAGGAATTTAGAATTTTAAGGACATTGTAAAAGAGGAACGTTTGCTGATGACTTAGTTAGGCATTAGATAAGTTATTTCTTTTGTGTATGACGTATTTTATTTTCTGAGAAGAAAATATCTTATTGACACAATTGTGTATGACGTATTTTATTTTCTGAGAAGAAAATATCTTATTGACACATTTGCGTATGATGTATTTTATTTTCTGAAAAGAAAATATCTTATTGATGCTTAGCTTTAATGAATCTTATTTTCTGAAAAGAAAATGACCTATTGAAGCATTTGCTGAAGATATATTTTGTTTATTACAAACAAATTATTTAAGCAAATAAGAAACCGGTCAGAATCTTGAAGACTTTTGAAGATCTGAAGAAATGAAGACTTGAAGACTTGAAGATTGCTGAAGACTGGTAAGGCACGTGTTTTCTCAGAAAGTGGAATGTTCAGCAACAGCATTGCATAAGTGAAAATCTGAAAGACAGAGTAGGTTGTGCTTGCTGAAACTGAGACTGGACACTTGCTGATGAACATATGTGACCTCTTGCTGAATGTACGAGATTTTGCGCTCCAATGTTACTGTTTGAATTCTATTCAAATGTGCATTTATTGCAAAGCTTACACGCAAAGGACATGAAGACTAGAAGACAAACAAAGTCGCTGCTGAAATTAGAAAAGCAAGATAGTGACATGTTAAGGAACAAAAGCCTTAGGATTTGAAATTCAAACGGCTCCTTACTTGCACTATAAATAGAGGTCATCCGGCAAAGAGTTGAAGTGTGTCAACAACGTGATCAAACTCTCACTTGTGCTTAAAAACTCACAAACCTTCAATCACTCTTACTGCCATTGATCCGTTCCAAGACTTAAAGCTTGAAAAAGCTACTTGTGAAGAAGTAGAACAAACTCGGCTAAGAAATTAGTTTAGTGTTCTTTCTTTCGAACAAGAACAAGTCTTGACACCAGAAACAATCAAACTTGTTTACTGAAAAGTATTCCAAGTTGTGTTTCTTAGATTACTTGTTGTAACTGAATAAGTTATAATTAAGTCATCTCACCCCAAAACTCTCTAACTGAAAATACACTCTTTCAGGCGTGATATTCAGGGGGAACTTAATCGAGCATAGTTTTGCTGATTAAAAGTACCAAGTTTGGTGGAGAACAAGGTTGAGTTCTCTAGTTTAGGTTGGAGACAAAGCAAGTGCGCTTTGGTTTCTGTTGAATCGCTGTAGATAGGAGATTGTAAGGAACCTCAATCATATCTTAGTGGATTCAGTCCTAGAAAGGACAAAGTGGATTAGTTGAGAGATTACGCCACTCTCAGATACCACTATAAAAGCGTTTGTGTGATTTACTTACTGCATTTAGCTTTCAGCAAATTATATCTGCTTGTACACAGTCACTCACTTCACTTGCTGAAATCTCTTTACTTGATGAAAGAGCACTTATCGTTTCAAAGACTTCCGCTCTCTGATTTTAAGTATCAGCAAACCAAGCTACTGGAAAGTAACTTACGCTTGCTGAGAAAGTTAAGTATCAGCAACCTCATTACTGAAAAGTAATAAGTACTTGCTGAGAAAGTTTTTAAACGACGAAAGTTTGAAAAGACTATTCACCCCCCCCCCCTCTAGTCTTTTCTTGTTGTTTAAAGAGACCAACAAGTGGTATCAGAGCAGGAGGTTCTTTATCCTTCTGCACTGAACCTAGATCCCCTTAAGTGCTTTCCGTAAATCACTCTCACTTGATCAGTTTGGTAGTGCTTTGCTGACAGGATGTCTTTAGGAGATGCTCCCTTGCTGAAGCTGGAAAATTACGAGAAATGGCGAAACAACATGATGCTACATCTTGAGGCCATTAGTGATGAGATGGTAACCGTCATTAATGATGGACCTATCAAGATCACTAAGATTGAAAGGAGTTTCCCTCACAAGACCACTGAAGCTGGGAAGGAAACCATCCTTGGCTAACCATCAGATACTGTTGTGCCAAAACCAAGAGAGGAATGGACTTCTGACGAAGCTAAGAGATTCCGTCTTGATGGCCAAGCAAGAAACATCATCATCAGATCAACTCCGGATACCATACAGTGCAAACTGTGGGGTGCTAAGACTGCAAAGGAAGCTTGGAAAATGGTTCAAGATCTTTGTGCTGGATCTGACAAGACCAAGGAAAACAAACTTGAAGTACTTAAATTAAAGTTTCAAAACTTTAAGCAAGGTGCTAACGAGTCACTGGAAGACTTGGACTTCAGATTCACAACTCTTGTTAGTGAAATGGCAGCGCTGGGTGTTGGAAATCTTTATTCAGATTCTGAGAAAGTGAAAACTATCATCAGAAGTTTGAATCAAGAATTGATCCACACTCAGAATTTCTATTATAATCAAGGAATGCCTGACATTACACCAACAGAGTTGTTCTCTCATCTTGCTACTGTCAATTATGAGACAAAGCAAAGAGAAAATGTGTTTGCTGAAAAATCGCAAAACATTGCTCTTGCTGCAAAGCCGTCATCTTGTGAAAAGAAGAATGATAAAGAGCCTGCTGATGAAAATGCTTTAGCTGTTAAAAACATGAAGAAGTTCATCAGTAAGGAACTTGAAAGGCGAAAGGCAAAAGAGAAGCTGAAAAAGCATCTTGGTAACAACTACCATAAGTACAAGAATGATACTAGCTCGTTGAACAAGCAAGCTCAGCAAGCTACATCATCAGAAGAACCAGCAGTTGGAAATGATCTATGTTTTTACTGCAAAAAGCCTGGACACTTCAAAGCTAATTGTCCTTTGCTGAAAGGCAAATCTGCTGAAAAGAAGAAGAAGTTCAAAAGAGCTTTCATTGCTGAAGAAAAGAAGAAGCTTCAAGCAAAAATCGATGCATTGTGTATTGATACAAGCTCCGAAGACAGTGAGGATGAAAGTTCAGACATCGACGATGAAGAAGCCACTCTAGACGTGGAGATTGGCAAAGAAGTGTGTGGAATAGCTATGGAAGCTTATCCAGATGTGTCGAACTACGAATTCTGCCTCATGGCCGGTCAGGTAAATAACTCTACCTCTGACTCAGAATCAGAAAGTGAAGACGAGATTGACCTTGACAAGATTCAAGGAGAAATCGAAAGATTTGAGAAAACTCTCAGCAAACAACAAGAGAAACTTCAACTTGCTGAAACTCTGACCAAGCAAACTACTGAAAAGTATGTTTTGCTGAAGGAAGAGACAGAAGAAAAGGATGCTGAAATAAGGCGTCTTAAGAAGTTTATTGCTGAGGCTGCAGAGAAAAATTCTCAAATGGCATTAGAATTGGAAGAGTATCAGTCCTCAATTCTAAAGTTACTTGTTGAAATCCAAGAGATGAAAAAGATGAAAATCAATTTCAAATCCTATGTGGAAGCAAGTAATACGCTGACTGAACTAAACTCTTACTTCAGAGATCCATCTCAGAAAGAAGGTTTAGGAGCAACGTGTGAAGGTGATAACGTAGAAATCTTGAGAAAAGATAAATCACCTATCTCCTTTGTACGTGCTACTGATAGTAGTCCACCAGTGATCTATCAGTTTGGTCAAACTCAGGTTGCTGAAACATGCAATCAAGTACCTATGACCATAAAGCCCGCTGTTGCTACTCAAAGTAACAAGATTTTAAAAGGAAAACAGGTTGCTGAGAAGCAAACTGGAAAGAAAAAGAATGTCGTGAAGCATTCCGCCAAACAAGTTGCTGAAAAGCAAGTTGTTAAGACTAAAGGCAAGATTACCAAAAGTAATCAGAAGTCCTTTGCTGACAAACCTGAATCAAGTAAGGTTGCTGAAGCTAAAGCTCAGCATTCTCCGAAAAGAAGACTAGGTTTCAAAACCAAGCAAAGTCAACTCTTTCATGAGTATAAGCAAAATCAGCAAAGATACTTCAAAGAGATGAAGAAAACCAAGCCTAAGAGTTCTGAAAAGACTCCCAATGCTAGGACTAGAAGGAACCTTGCTAGAAAAGAACTTACTGAAAAGTATGTTCAGCAAAAAGGTCAACAGAGCAAGACACCACATCAGAAAGTGGATATGACCAGCACGAGTCAAAAGTCTTTCAGCTCAAATCCTCCTAGTTCCTCAGCAAGTAGAAAACAAGTCAAAGTTGAAAAACTTCAGACTTGGGTTTTGTAACGCCCCAGATTTCAGAAGCTTAAAAGGGTTGAGAACGCTACTCATACCAACAAGGTGCACCTTTCTTTTCGGGAATTCACCTAGAAGAACTTCAGAGTTAAGCGTGCTTGCTCTGGAGCAATTCAAGGATGGGTGACCCACTGAGAAGTTCCCAGTGCGCGCACGAGTGAGGACAAAGTGCGTGGATTAGAACTCGTGTTGGTCTGTGGGGCCAGCATATCACCCCGGAGAGCGCCCATGAGTAACCACGCCGGCCGGATTGGTCGGGTCGTTACAAGTGGTATCAGAGCGGAACTATCCGGAACTGCAGGAACTAAGTGCCATACGGGGCAAAGTGCTACACCGTACCGACGGTGGGAGCCACCTCTTGAGCCCGTAGGGGCCACCTCTAGAATCCTGCACGGATGGTTGGTCTCGGGACAGCGCGCAACGAGGACGTTGCGCAATTTAAGAGGGGGTGATTGTAACGCCCCAGAAATTCAGAGGCTTAAAGGGGTTGAGAACGCTACTCATGTCAACAAGGTGCATCTTTCTTTTCGGGAATCCACCTAGAAGAACTTCAAAGTTAAGCGTGCTTGCTCTGGAACAATTCTAGGATGGGTGACCCACTGGGAAGTTCCTGGTGCGCGCACGAGTGAGGACAAAGTGCGCGGATTAGAACCTGTGTTGGTCTGTGGGGCCAGCATATCACCCCGGAGAGCGCCCATGAGTAACCTCGCCGGCCCGTTGGGCCGGGTCTCGGCCCATTAATGTGTCGGGTCGTTACAGGTTTCCACTGGACACATTCTTGAACATGTTAATGGACATCCATCATTGGATAATTAACTTGTTTGCTCTTGATTGTGCAGACTGCAGCCACGAAGACAAACGATGCAATCTGACACTTTGATAGTGGTTGTGGAAAGCACATGACGGGCAACAAGAATAACCTTATAAACTATAGACGGTGGTCTAAAGGTCCAACAATAAGGTTTGCTGGTGGAGGCTCCGGATCTACAAAAGGCTATGGTGATGTGAAGTTGGGATGCATAACCATTTCTGGAGTTCTTTATGTCAAAAATCTTAAGTTTAACCTTTTCAGCATGAGTCAATTTGCTGACAAAGGATACTTCATCGAAATTAAAAGTGATGAATGTAAACTTGTAGATTTTGAGACTAAAAAGGTTATAATGATTGCAAGAAGATCAGGAGGCTTGTACACCGTTGATTGGTCTTCAGCAAACGTTGAAAAATGCCTTGTCTCAGATCATGATTGCCTTGCTGAAAAAGTATGGTTATGGCATAAACGAACAAGTCATCTAAACTTCAAGGCGCTGAATAAGCTGTCTAAAAAGGCACTTGTAGTTGGATTACCTAGGGTTACTTTTAAGAAGGATGGTGTTTGCAATGCATGTCAGCAAGGAAAGCAAACCAAATCTTCTTTCAAGAACAAGGCAGTACCGTCAACTACAAAACCTTTACAACTCTTACACATGGACTTGTTTGAATCTTCTTCAACAAGCTATGCTGGTAAGAAGTATGGTCTAGTCGTGGTAGATGACTATTCAAGATTTACTTGTGTAGTATTTATCAAGCACAAATCTGAAACCAAGACTGAAATACCTAACTTGCTGAGTAAGCTTGAAGTCATGAAAAATGACAAGGTAAAAGTCATAAGGACAGACCATGGTACTGAGTTTGTAAACCAGTACATAACTGAATATTGTACCTCAAAAGGTATTCAACATCAGTTATCCTCAGTAAGGACACCACAGCAAAACGGTGTTGCTGAACGGAAGAATCGTACCCTGAAAGAAGCCGCAAGAACAATGCTTACTGACACTGAAATAAGTGAGCCTTACTGGGTTGAAGCGATTAATACCACCTGCTATACTCAGAATAGATGTTTGATTACTAAGGAATACAACAAAACTCCTTATGAATTGTTTGTTGGTAGACCTCCTAACATCACTCATCTAAGAGTATTTGGTTGCAAGTGTTTCGTTCTTAACAATGGTAGAGAATACCTAAGAACATTTCAACCAAAGGCAGACGAAGCGATATTTCTTGGCTACTCCTTGCACAGTAAAGCTTATAGAGTTTACAACAAAAAGGCACAAAAGATTGAAGAATCTGTGCATGTTGTATTCTACGAAAAGTCACAAGGTGTGCCTGCTGAAGAAGAAATATCAGAATGTATGAAAAAGCTAATCATACATGAGCAAAGAACTGAATCTGATGCTAGGCAAATTAAATCAATTGAACTAAATTATGATTCTGACAATGACTCTCCTCCCCCGAGTCATGACAAGATAAATATAGTTCATGACAAAGAATTTCCAGCAAAAGATGCGGTTGCTCCGGAAGTTGCTGAAATTACGCAATCTCCAGTGCCTGCTGATGAAATACCTCAATCCAGCAATGCTGAACAAGCAGTTGCTGACGAACAAATCTCAGCAGAAACACAAATTCCCAGTAGTACTGAACAAGTACATACTGAAGAGTCACATGCTGATGAGCAAACATATCCTGATCCAACAAACAGGAAACCTGTTAATAAATGGATTAGAGATCATCCCTCTACGGATATGATTGGCGATATTAATAAACGCCAAGTGACTAGATCCAAAGCTACTCAAGGACTTGCTGAAGAAGCAACTGTCGTAGAAGTAGAATCTTTATTCTCTTGCTTTGTTTCAGAAATTGAACCTAAAACCATAGAAGAAGCTTTGAAGCATTCTGAATGGATAAAGGCAATGCAAGAAGAATTGGATCAATTTGAAAGAAACAAAGTCTGGAAACTTGTGCCACTTGCTGAAAATAAGAAAGCTATTGGTACAAAGTGGGTGTTCAGAAACAAGCTGAGCGAGTCTGGTGAAGTAACAAGAAACAAAGCACGCTTAGTTGCTCAAGGTTACTGTCAGACTGAAGGATTGGACTATGATGAGTCTTATACTCCAGTTGCAAGATTGGATGCAATTAGGCTTTTCTTGGCCTTTGCTGCTCACAATGACTTCATTGTTTACCAAATGGATGTTAAGAGTGCATTCTTAAATGGTGAACTTGCTGAAGAAGTCTACCTAGAACAACCCCCTGGCTTTGAACTTCCCTCAGAAATCAAGATGGTATACAAGCTTCAGAAAGCTGTATATGGGCTAAAGCAAGCACCAAGAGCATGGTATGATACCTTGTCTAAATTCTTGCTGGAAAATGGTTTCAAGAAAGGTGAAGTTGACAAAACTCTTTTTACCATGAACCATGATGGTAAATTAATCTTAGTTCAAATTTATGTGGATGACATAATTTTTGGATCTAAGGACAAGCAACTTTGTGATGATTTTGCCAAACTCATGACTAATAAGTTTGAAATGAGTATGATGGGAAAATTGAATTACTTCCTAGGCTTGCAAGTCAAGCAACTCAAAGATGGAATATTCATAAATCAAGCAAAGTATGCGAAAGAAATGCTCATAAAGTTTAGGATCAAAGAGGATGAGAAACCTGAAAAGATCCCTATGAGTGTTGGTACCAAATTGGGCTATACTAAAGAGGACAAAAGTGTTGAAGAACACAAGTATAGGAAGCTCATTGGTTCCTTGTTGTATCTAACACGGCAAGTAGACCTGACATTCAGTATGATGTTTGTGTGTGTGCAAGATTCCAATCTGATCCAAGAGAATCACACTACAAAAAGGCAATTAAAATACTGAAATATGTTAAAGGTACAGTCAATGTTGGATTATGGTATCCTAAAGATTTTGGACTTGAATTGGTTGGCTATTCTGATGCTGATCATGGTGGATCAACTCTTGATAGAAAAAGTATCTCTGGAACTTGTCAGTTTTTGGGTACTAGATTAATATCATGGTTCAGCAAGAAGCAAACGTGTGTCGCCAATTCATCTACTGAATGTGAATACATTGCAGCTGGTTGTTGCACAGCTCAAATCCTATGGATTCAGCAACAATTAAGAGATTATGGTATTTCTGCAAAGAAAACACCAATCTTTTGTGATAATACAAGTGCTATTGCAATTACGCCAAATCCTAAGTTTCACTCTAGGACCAAGCACATTGATATTAGACATCATTTCATTAGAGATCATGTGGAAAAAGGTGATATTGAGGTTGTGAAAGTAGGTACTGAAGATCAGCTTGCTGACATCTTTACCAAGCCCTTACCGGATAATAGGTTCGCAATGCTAAGGTATAACCTTGGATTGATTGAACTACCTCAATAAAGGATACACTTGGCAGAATGCTGAAACAGGTATTCAGCAAGCCAAAGTATTCCTGTCCAAAAGACCAAGTCACTGATTTCTTCTAAGAAATGATAAGTCACAACATGATTGCTAAAACAGGCATTCAGCAAGTAATTCCTTCAAAACAGGTATTTGTTAGAAAACTTGACCATTTGCTGAGATAGGCACTTAGTAAAGTGAAAGAACTTAAGAATTGCTGAGACGGGTACTCAGACAATCAAAGGATACTGAAATAGGTATTCAAGTATCAAAGGAATTTTCTGAGACGGGAACTCAGAAAAAGAGCAAAAGCTCATCTCTCAGATTTTACCAAAGGATGTCTCAAGTGCAAAAGAATTTACTGATACGGGAAATCAGAAATGTCTTTTAAACTTAGAAAATATGAGATATCTAAGTAAGGGGGAATTTTCAGCAAGTATCTAGATTGTTAATTCAAACTCGCTGAAAAGATTCTTGTCTATTTCAGCAAGCAATCTATCCCTTATTACTCGGTAAAATCAATTTGTGACGTTAGCTGGCACAGATAAACTCGCAATAATCATGACATGAAATTCAATCGTGGCCATTGATTAAAAGGAGTTATTAATCTAACGGCTAACAAAACAAAGAGAGAGAGTGCTCTGACGGTTTTAGTTAGTGGGCCACTACGCATTCAATGCAAAGGCTCCACTATCTCCAGTGTTTCTCTGTTTTACCCTTGCTGAGAGCTCAAATCGATTGAGTTTCTCACACACCAGAAAACACTATATAAAGAAGGAGTTAGAGAAATGACAAAATTCTTTAACTCACATTTTCTTTCTCTGCAATTTCTAGCCTGAAACTACTGTACCTCCGGTCAAAAAGCAAACTATCTTTTTCGTACAATCTTCTTGCTCTATATAAGAAATGGCTCCCAAGAGACAGTATCATCTAA